>SJXQ01003391.1:132780-156141 GCA_006408695.1 Aepyceros melampus
CAGTCTCCAAGTTCTGGAGCAAACGCTTCCCCTACTTTGCTGGCACTGCCTCTTTCAGCGATGGAGCGTCCCTGCAGTGTCTTCCCCAGGCCAGTCCATCCCCTGCCTGGGACAGGGCTCTGCTGCGCCCTGTCTCTGCATCTGGGCAAGCCCCATGAGGGGCAGCAAAGGGTAGCGGCCACTTCCCGTCCAGGCCCCTCTTGTGCACAGGCAGAGGTCCGGTGCCGGAGCCCATCACCTGGCCTCCAGTCCTGCTCTGAGTCTTGCTTCTTCTCTGCAGCAGACTTCCTTAACTCTTCTGAGCCTACTAGCTTCCTTCCTTCCCCAGGCAAGAGGAGCTGCCATGGATCTCCCAGACCCAGTGTCCGCAGACACACTGGATGGGGGGTCAGCTGCAGCCATAAAAGGCTCCCTGTGTCTCCACCTCTCAGAGGTCCCGATGGCACAAGGGGCCACTGGAGTTGAGCCAGCCCTTCCCTGTAACTGAAGCCCAGCGAGAACGGGTGTTCAGGGCAAGCCTGACCTGAGCCAGGCTCCTCAGGACCCAGTTCTGGCAGGTGGAACCCCCATCGCCTCCCCAGAGTCCATCTAGTCCAGCCTGAGCTTTTCTTAGGAATTTGCTCTTCCCGCCTTCTGGCTGCAGCTACTGGGATTATAATGGTGACCTCTGATCCAGTGTCTTAATCACAGAGACTTTTGACCTCCTTGGTTGAGTGCCCTTGTAACTACCCTCTTCAGGAAGCCAAAGCCAGGAAAAATGTGATGTTGATGAGGCCAAGGCCAGGGTCAGGTCTGTATCCAAAGGCTGAAGGTAGGGGCCGGTTTTTAGGCAAGAGATGGCAGGCTCAAACCAGCTCAGGTTCTGTGCTGGCTCGTGAGCCGGCAGCCCTTGCGGGTGACTTTCAGCTCGCAGTCTCAGGCCACTTTCCAGGAGGCGGGGAAGGAGAGGAGCGACTTGCAGGTCTTTGCTCCGAGCTCTGGGTTCTGCCCAGTCCCTCTGCCCTGGCCAGGGATGGAGTGAGGAACGGCCATTGCCAGTCACTGAGCTCCGGCTCCCCACCCTTCACTTACCCACCCGTCCAGCCCCCTGCTTCAGAGATGACTGAAGATGTTCCCTCTGGTGGACCTTGCTCACCCCGCCCTCCATCTCCAGGGGGAGGGAGGGATCCTGAAAACCAGCTCAGCAAGACCCAAATATGCCCCGGGCAAAGTCTCCGTAGCTTCTGGCTAGGTCTGCGCTCTACTGGGGCCTGCGACCTTCTCCGCTCCTCTCTCCAGGGGAGCAGATACCCTGGGAACTTCAATGTGCCACCTGGTCACCCTGCAGCCTCAAGCTCCCTAGGAGATGAAGCGAGGGACAGCGCTCGGCATCTCCCAGTCAGAAAGCCCCAGCACTTCTGGGGCGCACAGCTTGTACGAGGGGGTGGCTTAGAGAGGCTCCTGGCTTGCTGGGCCCAGGCCAGTGGTGGAGCTGTCAGAGCCACGTGGCTGCGGAGTGCCTGCCATGTGCCACACTAAGCACTTACACCCACTGCCTTACTTGAATCCTTAGAACGGTACCTGACGTCAGAATTACTTTCTGTTTTGTAAGTGAGGAAACTGACTTACCCAAGGAGGAAGCTGACTTACCAAGGAGGAAAGTGACTTACCCAAGGCCATGCAGCTACCCGGCAGCCACATTAATTGCAAAGCCATTTCTCTTTCTATAAGCCCAGCGGCTTAAGTAGGTTTCAAACCTCCAGCCTTATATACAAAAATGTCCACATCCTGCCTTCTCTCTCAGGATGACTCTCGGGTCCCCCACCACGGCCCAGCTAAGTCTCTCTTGAAAGAGGCACCCACACCCTCTTTCTCTGCTACTGGGAGGGAATCCTCACCCTTGACTCACTTCCAGGGAAAAGCATCTAGCTTTAGAGAGGAAATGCGGCCAGGTGGACCCCAAGGACCATCCAAGGGGTAGCTGAGAAGGGGAATGGCAGATGGGGGCCTCCTTCCAAGGAGATGGTTCCTCTTGGGGTGTGGAGAAGGTGCCAGATCAGATTGGACCCCGTGCCCAGACGCCGGAGGCGCCTTCAGCTCCTTATCAAATATTAACACCCCTCTCCTGCCACCTCCCACCTAGGCGAATAATTAAGAGCTCGGCCTCACCATTAATCTTTAAACGAAAATCACCCTGGCCGGAAAGACCGGCTTGGCCGGGACCTCGGGTCTCCGGATGCCCCCCGCCAGGCTCCATACGCGGCGCTGGAGGTGAAGGGTGCTGGCAGCCTCCCGGGGGCAAGGAATCAGGGCGGAGAGTGGCGATGCCAGGGCCCCACGGCACCCCGTTTATTTCCCTTGGTCCGAGCCGGGGTTAGCCACCAAGCACTGAGCCCCCACGGGACGGACAGCGACCCACGACAGGCCGAGGAGCACGAGTAAGGGCGTGACACGCCAGAAAGGGTGAGAAGCGGAGGCGTGCGCGGGGCCGCTCGGGGGAACATCCTTGGCCGCAGCCCTCACGGCGCCCGGAGGAGGACCGCGGGCCACGAGCCCCTGTGCTCGTTCTCCGGCGCCCGCCCCGCCCGGCCGCACGCGCCGCCGCCTCTCGGCGGGCGCAGCCTGGGCGCGGGGCCGGGGCGCCGAGGGACCACTGAGGGGCCACCGAGGGGTCCCCGGGCCGAAGCCCTCGTTCACCTGCGCGGGCCTGGGGCGGGGCGGCGGCGAGGACCAGGAGCGCCAGCAGCAGCCGCATCCTGCGCGGGAGCCGAGCCGGGGGTCGCGCACCGAGGAGCTCGCCGCGGGTGCCGCGGTCATGCCGACCCGGGTTTTATAGCGGAGCCGCAACGGGAGGGAGCCCCGACAGCAGGACGCGGGTAGCGGCTCCTCCCCCTGGCGGAGCCTCCCCTCCCCTGGCCCTCCTGATCGGAGCGCCTCCGCTCCCCGACTAGCGCTCCCGCCCCGCCCGGGGTCACCTTTCCACCAGTGCGCGGGGCCCCCTCACCTACCTGCATCGGAGGCTGCGCCCTCCTCCCGGCTCCTCCCCATCCCACACCTGCTGTCCTGTTGGGGACTTGGAGAGCGATGTGCAAGGTACTTGGGCCACACAAGGGTGGGGCCCCAGATTCCTGCCTTGGATCACGTTGGCGCGGACCCCTGCGCCGCCTTCTCGCCTCGGGAGCAGCCCGCGGGGGGGCTTGGACTGGGCTGGGGTTAGGGGCTGGGGGAAAGACGCTAACCTTCGGAGGGGTAGCGGAGTTGAGGGATGTGCAATGCTGTTTCTCGAATCCGGTGTTCCCCGAAAGCAGGGCTTGCTTCTCTCTCTCCGGCAGTGACCACCGATTCTCTGGGTCTTCTCTCTTTTTCAGCATGTCTCCCAGGCTGCTCCGCACTTAATTTCTAAGCAACACAAAGACTGTTCTTCTAACAAAAAATGAGGAGGGCTGTGAATTGCTGTGCGAGGTTGTATGTGATGGCCAGCCCTGGGGATGTTAGGGCGCAGAACTGAGAAATGGATTGCCAAGGGGCTCAGTGAGAGAGGACCTGATGGGATCAGAGAGGAGGGGTTGGTCCTCTTGAGCCACCACCGCCCCCTGCCCAACTCCCACCCAGACCCCTGAGATAAGATGGGAAGAGAAGAGACTGGGGTCTGAATGGACCTCTCCTTGTCTCATCTGTCAGAATCTTCAGAGCAATTTAGGGATAGGAGACTTTCCTTGGAGGAGGCTCTAGCATCTGGGGACACGAGGCTGGGCCTTCCCTTGAAAGGAAGCTGCCTCTGGTCCCAGGAGGGCCGCTCCCTCTCCTGGACTTGGCCCAGGGCTGCGGGAGACCCCTTCATGGCTCTAGGCACTGTGTGTCCCACGTGGGGTGGGGGCTTCCGTGAGAGTTTCAGAAGCTCACTTGGACTTGGGTGGGCCTGGGCCCCCTACATCAACAGGAAGCCCCGGTTTTCTGGTCAAGTCGCTTCCCCATCCGCTGCCAACCTCTCAGCCCCCACCGGCCTTTGAACCTAGGCGAGCGACCTCTGAGGAGGGATTGCCTCCCCCAAGAATGATTCAGGCAAAGGGGCTTCCTCCCTGGTCTGAGTCCTGGTTCACTCCCTCGACCGCTGGCCCAGGATCACACAGCCTCCCAGAGCAGCTTTGATCCTCAGAGAGGGGAGGGGAGAATGCACACCAGGTGTAGGGCCCTATTGTCTGCACTGCCTTAGAATCTAATCACCAGCCTGGGGGAGGGACTTAATCACAATTCAGGAGAAGATTCCACACCCTGAGGGTCCTCTCTGGGAAGTGGATCTGTGGTCACCAGGCAGTAAAAATCTTTCAGGAGTGGGGAATGGAGCGAGGAGAAAGTCTATTCCAAGGAATGAAGTCTACTTCAGGGGTCCCTGTAACCCCAAGCCAGCCCCTCTTACAGGCGGGGGAGAGACTTGGAAGCCTTTGGTGGGGTTAAGAAGCTATTGACGAGTGACTTTAGTGCTCAGCTGTTTCTGACTCTATAGCCCCGTGGACTGTAACCCGCCAGGCTCCTTCGTCCATGGGATTGTCCAGGCAAGAGTACTGGAGTGGGTTGCCACTTCCTACTTATAGGGGGTCTTCCCGACCCAGGGATGGAAGCCTTGTCTCCTGTGTCTCCTGCATTGGCAGGCGAATTTTGTACCACTAAGCACCACCTGGGAAGCCCCTGGTGACTTTAGAGGCACTTCAAAGTCCCTTTGGGAAGAGGAAGCTGATTTCAAAGTAATCCTGCTCCCCTCCAGTCAGGGCTCCCCTTAGTAGGACCATTGAGCTGAGGGAGGAGAACCACACCCCTGGGGGGTGTCCCCTCTGAGGCATAAAGTGGTGAGGGCAGAGGATGTTAAGGATGAGCATTTCCTCAAGGCTGCATCTTTCTTTAATCACCGGCACCACCGAGACTGCACCATCTGTGACGCAGGGACTCAAGGTGGGGAGGTGGCTCCTGCTCTATCTATCATCTCTGACTCCAAGGTTACACAAAGCAGGTTACCTTGTGTTGCCAAGGTCACCCAGCCTTATCTTCCAGCCTGGACCCCTGTCCTACCTGCCATAAACGTGTTACCCGTCACGGGTCACACTGTCTAGTCACCCTTGGTCCTAGTTCCTTTGGAGGGACAAGACCCCCCCCCATCACAGCAGGAATCATAAGAGCAGGGATGGGCCCTAACACATCACAGTGACTTACAAGGCCCATAAAGCTGCCAGCCTCGGGCCCAGCAGTGCCAGCCCGCCACAGCCTCCTTCCTCTTACTCCACACAGGATCCCCGAGTGTCCTGTGTTCAAGTCCCCGGTCTTCCTTTGACTCAGGGATGACCTTGGGCAACTTTCCTACTCCTCTCTAATTGCAACTTCCTCATCTGTAAAGTGGGGAGGATAACCCTGCCTGCTGACCTCTGTCAATAAACAATTAGGCCAGAGCCTGCCCAGCCCAGACTTTCACAACCAGTCTCCTGGTGCCATGGGTGTAGCTGCTGGCACATTGAAGATGCAGAAATGAATCACAATTGTCATCCTTTGGGGGTTTTCGTGCCACCGCCCTGTCTGGATTGGGAGGGAGACATTGGGGAGGCTTCAAGGTCAGACAGCCCTGGATCACTCCTGGCCCCACCCACTTGCTCTGTGACATCAGCTGAGCCTCCGTTTTCTTCATCTGTGAAATAAACACCGTATCCCCATCTTCCTCCTAGTTTTATGATTCTCATGATTCACTATGAGAAAAGTGATTAAAGGCTAAGAAGGGCCAGCCCAGCCCTGGGCACATTAGCACGAGTCACCGGGACCTCTAAGCAGAGGTCCTTTTACCTGGATTGAACGCGATCCTAAACAGGCATGGATGTGGTGTTGGATGGAGAGAACACTGAGGTCGGCCCAGAGAGGGTCCTCGGCCACATCCCAGGTCCTCCTGGTCTCCCAAGACCTCGGGAGGGGTGGGGGAAGGCTGAGGGGCAAGGTAGGAAACCCCAGCCTCGGGGACCCAAAAGAGGCAGATTTGGATTCAGCCTCTCCTAGGACACTGATGGGCTTCAGGTAGAGGCACAAGGGGGCAAGACGCTGCACTCCTGGTGTCCGTAGGTCAAAGGAGGACCTAGGATGTAGCCTTTAGCAGGAAATGACCAGGAGGCCTGTGATCAGGGGTGAGGTGGGCAAATGGTTAAGGCAGGAGATTAGAACAGGCTTTGGAGCAACACTGCCCTGGATTCAACATCCCTGCCTCCCACTCACCCTGCACTCCCTCAAGCTCAGAATCCGGATCCGAAAAATGGAGACGAAAGCAGGGCCTCCCTTCCACGGGTGCGGTTAGGATTCAACTAGAGGATGCTGGGGAACGTGCCTGGCAGAGGTTCAGGTGCTCAATAAACCTCGGCCGTAAGCATAGCTATTACACGCAACAGTAGCAGACGCCCGTGAGGTTACGGGAGCCCAGAGGAGGGCTACCTGCCCCAGCCAGTGGGAGCTGGGGACGCTTCCTGGAGGAGATGAGACTCAAGCAGAGATGCATCTTGGGGCAAGAAGGAGAGTACTGAAGGATGAGACTGGAGAGTTATCTGGCACCAGACAGGGAGGACTTGTCTATTGGGGTTAGAAAGTTGGACTGATCTTTCCTTTGATGAGGGGTAGACATCGAGATCCAGATTTTATAGGCCAGGAAATATTCCAAATCTCCCAAATGGGAAATATCCCATTTGGTTGTAGAAAGCAATAGAGATGGTCAGCTACTTCTTTGCGTTATAGAAGAACTGAGGCTGAGAGAGGGCAGCGACGCACCCTTGTTGCCCAGCCCATGCCACTGCCCCTGAGAGGGTAACAGGCAGGAAGGCCAGGGGTCTCCAAATGGAGGAAACAGGCTGCAAGTGTCAGACATTTTTCTCTCTCTTAAGCGGCAGGAGGAAACAACCTAGCGATATTTTTTCCCTTCTCTATACAAATTTAAAAGGAGGTTTCTCTTAAAATACTGTGTTGCCATAATGGCACTTGGTTTCACTTGAAGTTAACTATTCTCAAACCTTGAGTTAACCAATGCATTTTTCTTATAGAAATGTTTGTCTTAAACTGTGTTAATGTACTATGCATTTACCCCAAACTCTGTCTTCAAGTCGGTTCAGCCTCTTGGCTCAGAACCTACTTGACAAACCAGTACGTTATACTCAGACATTGTCCCCTAATCTGTGTAAATGAAACTATTTGTATGGTAATCTGCTCTTCTACAAGATTCAAGTCAATCATTTTATGGCCCTGGATAAATTGTCTGGTGCCAAGATTATCCCAAAATGCATCTTATGGATGAGGGGCCTGGTGCCATTCTGAGTTTTAAGACATTCCTTTCTTTCATTAACAGACTGCTAGTGAGAAGGCAATGGCATCCCACTCCAGTACTCTTGCCTGGAAAATCCCATTGATGGAGGAGCCTGGTGGGCTGCAGTCCATGAGGTCGCTAAGAGTCGGACATGACTGAGCGACTTCACTTTCACTTTTCACTTTCATGCATGGGAGAAGGAAATGGCAACCCATTCCAGTGTTCTTGCCTGGAGAATCCCAGGGATGGGGGAGCCTGGTGGGCTGCCGTCTATGAGGTTGCACAGAGTCAGACAGGACTGAAGCGACTTAGCAGAAGCGGCAGCAGTGACTATATAACATCCAGCTGAAGACTAGCAAGGGATACTCTTTCTGCCCTCTTCTGATGCCTATGTCAGAAGCTTTCTCTATCTCCCTTATACTTTAATAAAACTTTATTTCACAAAAGCTCTGAGCGATCAAGCCTCGTCTGTGGCCCTGGATTGAATTCTTCTCCTCTGGAGGCCAAGAATCCTGGCGTCTTTTCATGGGTCAGCAACAACCTTTCATTCCCACCTGAGCCCAGCCTATCCCTCACCTCCCCCCTTCCCCAATCTGGACTCTTTCCATGCCATCTCATCCTCCCCGACACACTCCTCCCTGCCATTGGAACCCCTGGCCTCCATTTCCCCTTGCATTCGGTCCTGGGCAGAGTCCCCTTCAATTAACAGATGATTGAGGGAAATGTTTGCAGAGACTTCAGCTTCTTGTCCTTGGCTATTGAGGTTAAAGCCACGTGCAAAGCGGGCACAGGCAAAGTGGGTTCCGCCATGCCTGAACCTGAACCTGAACCTGAACGTCTGCCATGTTCCAACAGAGACAAGAAGGTGCCTGTCCAGCCAGCACTGCGGAAAGGAAGCTGCAGTCTCCTTCCCCTGGTCTCCACACCCAGCCAGTTTCTCTGGTCCACAGGGGGAACCCGGGAGGGGAGCAGAGAGAGAGCTATCACAGGGACAGGAATACGGACCTCTTTGGTAGAGAGCTTGGCGGAAACTTCTGCCCCTGAACATTTTGAAATAGTAGCAGCAAGAAGCATGGAACAATCCAGCAATGGAGATGCCATATGTTCTGTCCGCTCCGCAGAGGCCTCAGGAAATCTCCCCCAGGGCTGCCCTTCCCCTCTCAGCCAGGGAGCCAGGTCACACCGGCAGGAGGCTGGGCTCAGAGCTGCTTTGGCCTTTCCCACATAGTATTCATATATGTTCTGGTTTGTGGTGGAAGGACCACCAGAGAGGGTGATGAGGGTGGCACCAGACAGAGGGGAAAAGGAAGGGCCACGTAGGCAGCGTTGTGGACGAAAGGGCATAGTTAACGCTATGCCAACATGAAGAGACAGCCTCTCTTAGGTGGATGTGTGTCTGTTAGTTTCTTTTTCTCTGGTCATATAGATAATACCTACTCATTGTAAAGTATTTGGAAAGAAGCAGGGGGAAAAAACTGCAGATAACCTTATCTCCCCGAGGTAACCATTTTACAATTTTAACGTGTTTCTGAGGGAAAATATTTTAAAGAAAATAGTCATCCCCACCTTAATCTGTTTCATTTTTCCAACTTCCCTTTCCATTTTTATCTTCAGGCAAAACCTTGTGGACATAGTGAGCAATTTAGTGGCCTTTGTTAACTTTCGCTTTTCAGTGTCAACATGCGAACCTGTTGCCTCACAGCCTCTGCAACTGTCATTTTGTGGTTCCACAATGTTCACAGCTTGTGTCGACAATTTACTTTCCATTGTAAATAACACTGCAGAGAACATCTTCCCACTGGGATGGGAAGGGCCCCAGGCTGAGGAAAGAAACTGGGTCTCTCAGATCCTCTCCCTAGCTCCTCACTCTGAAGGACCACCATCAGCTTATGAAAATAGTTTGGAATAGGGTTAGGGTCCAAGGGACCCCTAGAGGCCAGGTAGAGAATCTTAATCAGAAATTCTAACTCTTTGATTGCTGAAGTACCTGTAAGATAGGGAATATGGGGTGGGGTGGTGCACAGATCAGGGGGTAAGGAATGTGTTTCTGTGTAGATTTGCAGAGACATGTGAGAAAAAAATGCATGCCTGTAGGGATTAGGGTTAGGGAAGGCAATAGCAACCCACTCCAGTATTCTTGCCTGGAAAACCTCATGGATGGAAGAATCTGGTGGACTGCAGTCCATGGGGTCGTTGAGAGTCTGACACGACTGAGCAACTTCACTTTCACTTTTCACTTTCACGCATTGGAGAAGGATAAGGCAACCCATTCCAGTGTTCTTGCCCAGGGTTCTTGCCTGGAAAATCCCAGGGACCAGGGAGCCTGGTGGGCTGCCGTCTATGGGGTCGGACAGGGTCGGACATTACTGAAGCGACTTGGCAGCAGCAACAGCCCCTTCCTATGGGTGTGTTTACACAACAACAGCGCCCTCTGCTGTCCCTGCTCCCCCAACAGTTCTGTGCCCTTTACAGTTTAGAAGTTCTTCCTCCTGTTTAACCAGGGTTAGTCTGTCTTTCCCTGCGGCTGCTGCTGAGTTGCTTCAGTCGTGTCCGACTCTGTGCAGTCCCATAGACGGCAGCCCATCAGGCTCCCCCGTCCCTGGGATTCTCCAGGCAAGAACACTGGAGTGGGTTGCCATTTCCTTCTCCAATGCATGAAAGTGAAAAGTGAAAGTAAAGTCACTTAGTCCTGTCCTACTCTTTGTGACCCCATGGACTGCAGCCTACCAGGCTCCTCCGTCCATGGGGTTTTCCAGGCAAGAGCACTGGAGTGGGGTGCCACTGTCTTTCCCTAGTGTTTCTTTTTCAGTTCTGGGGAACACAGTAAGATAGTGACAATGAAATAACTTTCAAAGAGTTGAAAAACAATTCTTTAGGTCCTCCCTATAACTGATACTCAGATCTTTAGTTCTGATAAAAACTAATTTGCTGAGTAAAATTTAAAGACGTTATGCTTTATTCAATGATTAATTTATTTTTAAATTTTAATTTATTTATTTGGCTGTGCTGGGTCTTAGCTGAAGCATGCAGGATCTTTGTTTGTGGCAGGCAAACTCTTAGTTGCAACATATAGGATCTAGCTCCCTGAACCCAGGCCCCCTGCATTGGGAGTATGGAGTCATAGCCACTGAACCCCAGGAAGTCTCTCAATGACTATTAATTGGGCAGCATCCAATCTAGTAGATTTAATGGAGTTCCGAGGAGCTGTACAAAATACTAGACAAAGCAACAACAAAACCAGACTGGTTATGGCAAGTTCACTTTCCTTTAGAGAATAGCAGAGGTTATTCAGAATGAGGCAGATTGCTTAACTAGTTCTGGTCCTCTGAAGATCCAGCCCAAGCCCCTTCCTTCAGGAAGTGACTCCCTGGCTCTGGCTCCCATTTCTTCATCCGGAGAATGGATGAAGGTGTCAGAGCTGCAGATAGAAGCTGAGCTGTAGCAAGGCTGCAAAGATAACTCACCTCCCACCTTTGATTAGGGCTACAGGTAGGTACCTGTGGAAGGGTCAGATCAATCTGCCCTGGCTCTTCCCTTATTATGGCAACAGAGGAAGGGGGCAGTGATTCTGCCTTAGTAAGTAACCCCAAACTTAACCTTGCAGGGTAAAGCTTATTAAATGACTCTCATGTGGGATGGCTTCCCTGGTGGCTCAGAGGTTAAAGCGTCTGCCTCCAATGCGGGAGACCCGGGTTCGATCGGGAAGATCCCCTGGAGAAGGAAATGGCAATCCACTCCAGTATTCTTCCTGGAGAATCCCATGGACAGAGAAGCCTAGTACATTACAGTCCACGGGGTCGCAAAGAGTCGAACACGACTGAGCGACTTCACCTTCACCTTGAGGGATGGGTAGGAGCAGGGCTGGCTTCAAGGGCATGGGACTTGCAGAGTCGCACACGGGCTGCACTTGATTTAATGTTCTGCTGTTGCCCTCTCGAAAAGCTTCATTTTGAACCAGGGGCTTCTGCGTTTCTATTTTGTAGCAGATCCGAGTTGGGGGCGGGCATGCGCAGTCTTCTTGCTGGCTCTCCAGCCTCCCAGGGCGCCTGGAAGCAGCCGGGCAAGCGCGCCTCGGAGAGCCGTGGACTAGCAGCACCTTGTGGAGTCCTTGGCTGGCTCGGGTTCTGCTTTCTCGCAGGAAACGCTGCACACTCGCTTAGTCCTGGAGCGCAGTCGGCTGTGTGCAGGGGCGCGTGACTCAGGCACTCGCCACTCGCACCCGAGCACTGGCCACCAGCTCATCCTTCACCCGGAGGTAGTGCTGGGGTTTGCCGCAGGCTCCGCTCGCCGGGAACACGCTGGACAGCACCTGCTCCGCAAACTTATGCCTCAGTCTGGTTTCACACTGCGCCCGGGGCTGGTCATCAGAAGGTGCGGGAAGTTCCTGAGCTGCGGGCGGCCCTGGAGGGCCGTGTAGAGTCACAAGGGACGCGGAGGCGCGGCAGGACCCTCCCCGGGCTCGGTGGAGCGCGTGAGCCCCGCGTCCTGGCTGTTCACTGTGCCTCTGAGCCCTGGTTTCTGAATTTGCCCCGTCTTCTTCGGGCTTCTCAAAATTCCACCAGTGCGATCGTGTTTAGCTCTTTGGGCAATCTCTCCATCTATAGCCTCAAGGGCAAAACCTCTGGACCGGAAGTTGCGGTACTCTACCTGGGGATTCGCTGGCAACTTCCTTCTTGCTCGGACTTTGGAAGCACGGGATGGGGGACACACACATGAGCTGGGGGGTCACCCAGAGTCCAAAGAGGGCATATTCACTGTGTGAAAGGTGAAGAGGAGGAAGTTCTAGGGATTTTTCTGTCCTTAAGTTTTGAACCAGGGGCTCTGCTTGCTTGTTGGAGGTGGTCATGAGCAGTCTTCTCGCTGGAAACCCACCCTCCCAGGGCGCGGGGAAGCAGCCGGCCAAAGGCGTCTCGGAGAGCCTGTGGACCAGCAGCCGCAGGTTTTGAACCAGAGCCCCTGGTTCAAAAATTACTCACAGGTAGCAGCGTCTGCACAGCTTGGATGCTCCTAAGGGGGTCAGATCCCTGAAAATTGAGGGAGGCCTTCCCAGTCTCACCAAACAATTCACAAGACAGGTTTAGAGTGGGCAGGGGCTATATTCACAACGTCTGAGTTCCTACTAACACCAGGACAGAGCAAGAGATTGGAGTTTTGCCCACCACTCCCACTATCCCTGGCCATTCTCCGAGCCTCCTCAGGCAACCTCAGAGCCCCTGCATGCCTCCAGTTCAAAACAGTGATGGTCTGAACTGTTGAGGCAGTTGATTACCCATGAGGGTTATTGGACCGGTGTGAACACGCCCTGGAGTTTGGGCGTCCCGCTGAGGTGGGGACGCGGTTTCTCCTAGGGCGCAGAGGTCTAGGGGGAGTTTCAGCACCGTGGGATGGACAGCACCCTAGAGCTGCAGGCCTAAACCCAATAGCCCAGGCGAGAGCCCCACTCCCCCACCGCGAACTTTAGGGTGGGAGGCCAGACGGAGATGCATTCCGGGCCGGGCCGAGCTCCTGGATCCTGATCTCAAGTCTCAGAGGCTTTGTGGGGCTTGGAGCAGTGTTCAGAGGATAGGGCCCCAGTTTGAGGTCCGCGATGAGAGGGAAGGAGGTGGGGAGGGAGCCCGAGCCGACCTAGCGGGGGAAAGTTGGTGTACCAGAACCGCCGAGCCTAAGGCGGAGATCCTAGTCACTCCCCTAGAGCCCCCTTCCAGTTCGCCTGGAATTCCAGTGTAGACGCTGACTTTGGTGCTGTTTACAACAGAACCTCAGGCACTTTCAGGCCCAGGTATGCTGCCTCCACTTCCCGCCCAAGATTCAAAGGAAAGATAAGGGCACCTTTTGAAGGGAAATTAAGGTGTGGAAGGGCTATTCCAGGGGAGGGAGGCAGAGCGGTGACCTGGTAAATGCGAGAGAGGTTACAGACTTCGAGGAACTGTGTAATTGGCCCTTTGTAAGGCTCAGATTACACACCTCGTGCCTGAGCCTCCCTGCAGCGGAATGTCACCAGCGCCTCCGGGGCCGGTCTGTCCTGGTCAGAGAGAAGCCCCAGGACTCAGCGGGCTAAGGTTGGGGGGAGGCGCTTGCGATGGGCAGCCACTTGTGGCTCTGGGAAGGCAAGCACAGGTGACGTGGGAATCCTAACAAGTTCCCCCTCCCCATCCAAGTGCCAGGATGAAACCCAGGGCTCCCACTAAACGTGACTCCATCTAGACACAATGCCCCATCTCCTGAACTTGCATTTAAGGCACCTGTTACACTCCACTGTCTAACTGGTCCCTGGTCACATCCACTCCACAGACAGTCCCAGGGTTCCACCTCCTCATTATTTCAACCTCCTGGAATTTCTGATTCCAACTACCCAGAAAACTCTACCCAGTCAGGCTTGAACATCCCCTTTGGCCTGAAATGTCTTAGCTCCAACATCTCTATCCCTGCTTTTATAGCCAATGTTACTCTGCAGAACTCTCCTGTCTACCCTTGTCAGTCTCTCTCAACAAGGCCCTGAGATTCCTTGAGTCAGGAATTAGGTTGTCTTCTCCCATAGCATCACTACACAGTAGAATCCAGTAGGAGCCCCACAAGTACTTGTCAATCAAGCTTTGTCTTGCTTTACTCAGCATGGGTAGCATGGACTGAGGAAAGGTGCGCTCCTAAGGGCCAGTGGCTCAGGATCACCCAGGGAGAGTCTCAGTGAAATGACTGCTCCCTGATCCGACTGCTGGCCCCAATTTGGGTCTATCCAGTTGTAGGATGTATTGGCAGTGTTATGAAAATGCCATGGTGGGGGAACCTCATGGTCTCAGCTGTTCTGAATTTCTTTGACAGGATTATAGGCCCAGAAATGGGCTGTGATTTTTCCCAGGTCACCTAGCAAAGTAGCAGAGGGCCAATGTCAAAGTTTTTTTTAAAAGACGTGAACAGATGGAGAAAATCACTTTCCATCCCCAGAAAACTGAACTGGGGGTAACCTGGCTGCAGTGTGTTACTGGAGAAGGGAATGGCAACCCACTCCAGTACTCTTCCTGGAAGATCCCATGGACAGAGTAGCCTGGTAGGCTGCCGTCCACGGGGTCGCTGAGAGTCAGACACGACTGAGCGACTTCACTTTCACGTTTCACTTTCATGCATGGGAGAAGGAAATGGCAACCCACTCCAGTGTTCTTGCCTGGAGAATCCCAGGGACGGGGGAGACTGGTGGGCTGCCGTCTATGGGGTCGCACAGAATCGGACATGACTGAAGCAACTTGGCAGCAGCAGCAGTGTATTACTGCTGGAAAAGATTCAGGTGGCCCTGGCCAGGGTGAGACCACTGATATCAGCCACACTGGCGCTGATCCTGGGCTTGTTGGGCCAGGATAAAAGAGGGACTGTAAAGAGCGTTTTTTGTTCCACTGGTTCATTTTATAAGACCCAGGTGGAAGAGACATCTGCCCCGAAGCCGCACGGCGAGGTAAAGAGAGGGCCGAGGATAGTGTTCTCGGAACTGAATTGTTCGAGAACAATTTCCTTCCACGTGAAGGAACCTCGACCTCCCAGACACCCATGAGGCAACCAGCCAGCGAGGTTCTCCAGTTTAGCCAAGTTTCTGCCTCGGTCCCGGGACCTACCTCGGATCGAGTCCACGACGCTCTACTTCCAGTCTTGAGTGAGAAGCGAGACCGATCGATTGGTCTCCCTGCCCAGGGTCGCTGAGCGCTGATTGGCTCTGGCTCGGAAAGGAGCGAGGCGGAGGCGGGGCAGTGGGCGGGGATTGGCGCGGCTCCGGCGGCTCCCGGCGCCGCCCGGGCGCCTTGGCGCCCTGGGAACTCGGAGCCCAGGTCCGCCGGCCGGTCTTCGGGAGCTCGGCGAGTGCTTCAGGCTGGGCAGGGCCCGGGGCTTCCCTCGCTTCTCGCAGCCATGAGGTCGAAACCTCAAGCTCGTCCTCAGTCTGGCTCCTCCTCGCCTCACTCAGAGGCCTCCTGAGGCTCTCAGGCGCTGTTGGTACCGTCGCTAAAACTCACTTATCCACCTTCAGTGTGGATATCGAAGCAGCGGTTTTCAAAAAAATGATTTTCCACCCGCCCTCCGGTGCTGAAAGCTGGGCTGCGGATCTAGGTTCCTGAACACACCTCCACACCCCTGATCTGCGGGGTTCTGCCTCCAAGCATATTCCTACTCTTTCTTTGTTGCTCCTAATAACACAAGACGGTGACCTTGGAATACTGGTGACCACCGGTCACCTGGTCACCATTTCTCAGCTGAAAGGGGGACAGATTCGAGTAAGATTTGAAACAACAACAACAACAAAAAAATCTCCATAGCAAAAAGTTAATAAATACCATGCCATCTGAGAGAACAAACTGGCGACAAATAACTCAATTCTCTGAAAGAGAAATTAACTTAAAGCTCAGAGGAGATGCCACTTAGCTAGCAGGTTTAAAGAAGAAGGGTGGGGTGGGAGGAGGACTTCCCTAGCAGTCCTGTGATACGGACCCTATTCTCCACTGTAGGAGGCAGGGGTTCCATCCCTGGTGGGGGAACTGAGATCCTGAAAGCAGCATGGTGTGGCAAAAAAAAAAAAAAAAGTAAGAGGGCTCTGGAAAATTCCTAGCTGTACTGATACAAATAATCCAAGCCTACAGCCCAGAAGGGCAGGCCCAGCAGGGTTAGAGACTACCCCTTGTCCCAGCTTTCCCTGTGGGTTCATGGGCTTTGCTGCTTGCCTTTAAGGTGGAGCCACAATCATGCACACGTTCCCTGAAGCAGCGGTCTGATGAATGTGACCCCAGTCCAGCTGTGTCCTACCCTTTGGACATGTAATCACTGAGGCCAGAAGCACTGGCTTCCTCTGAAGGCCTCTCATATTCATGGAGTTATGGGCTAGGGCCAGCCCCAGAGGCCAGAGGCAGGTATTTGCCCCCTGGAGACTGGTCTGCACTGGGGGCAGGGGTAAGGAGCTCACGGAACAGGGACCCTGGAAGAAAGGATTCTCCTTTATTCCTTTGACCTTAGAAAAAAAATTTTTATATTCCAATGAATTAAAAAAAAATTTTCCCCCCATAACTTCAGATTTTCCAGCCCTCTTATAGAAACTTGGAAGCAAAACTCTGTTTTGACATTTCCCAGCACCGGACTGCAAACAGCTGGAATCCTTTAACTGGACTGGTTCAGTGCGACTGCAGTGGCCTAGTATTCCCAGAGTCACTTTTTAACTCTTAAAGCCCTGCAGTGTGAGTGGTATCACCCTATTTTAGACACGAAGAATGCAAGGCTCAGAGAGGTTCAGGGACTTGCCTGAGGCCACTTAGCAGTGGCCGATCCAGGGTTCTGATGCAGATCTGTCTCATGTCAAAGAAGAATTAAATGGAAGAATTGTATGTGAATTATATCTCAATACAATTTCTAAAAATATAGCAGTCACTAATTTTAGCCATAAGAGGAGTATGTTTAAGATTAATATTTTATGGGTGGCAGCACAGTGACTCATTGGAAAAGACCTTGATTGGGGGCAGGAGGAGAAGGGATGAGATGGTTAGTTGGCATCCTCGACTCAGTAGACGTGAGTCTGAGCAAACTCTGGGAGATGGTGAAGGACAGGGAAGTTTGGTGTGCTACAGCTCATGGGGTTGCAAAGAGTCTGACACGACTGAGCGACTAAACAAAAACACAGTGACCTTATTTTGGTCGGTTCTTGGACAAAATTATGAACTGGCTTTATCGTGTCTCATTTTATCATGTTCTCAGAGTAACTTGTGTGAGGTTGGTATTCTATGATTGTTTACGTCCAACAGAACGAAGTGAAATGTCCAGCCAGAGACCTGGCTCTGAGTGTTTGAGGTCTGTGAACATCAGATCAGTTCTGGTTGTCAAAGCCTGGTTTTTCTCTTCCTTGGCAGACACTGGGAACCTCAGCTGGGCCCTCAGGGACCCACAAGAATGCAAGTAAACACTTGGAAAGTCCACAGAAACTCTGGTCCCACCCTCTTGCTGGTGTGAGCCTGGGCTCCCGTGCCTGAGATCTGGGAACTGGGGACACCAGGCCAGAGGAGAATATGCGTCATCTGTGATAGAGAGATGTTTTGTACTTGTTATGTTTGTTGCTAATTCAAAATATTTAGAGGCAGAATTTTGCCCCACTGTCTCTGCCAAGGAGCATGCCCCCCCCCCCCACCCAATACTCCAGTAACTACTTCCAGCCCCTCCCTGCTGGTTCCCCCCTCAGGACTCCCTTCATAACTCTGGGAGGACTTGGAGGGTGGGGCTGAGGGGCCGAAGCTTTTCCAGGCCTGGCAGTAAGGGGACTTTTCCTCTCTGCCTGCTCTCCATTGCAGAGATCCAGGTTGGGAGTTCAGACTACTGATTAAGACTTATTTTGTGTTATGATTAATTTCAACAGGCATTGAGCGGGTATCTGGAGTCCCTGTACACCCTTCCTCAGTTCAATTTAGTTCAGTTGCTCAGTCGTGTCCGGCTCTTTGCGACCCCATGAATCGCAGCACACCAGGCCTCCTTGTCCATCACCAACTCCCAGAGTTCACTCAGACTCACGTCCATCGAGTCAGTGATGCCATCCAGCCACCTCATCCTCTGTCATCCCTTTCTCCTTCTGCCCCCAATCCCTCCCAGCATCAGAGTCTTTTCCAGTGAGTCAACTCTTCGCATGAGGTGGCCAAAGTACTGGAGTTTCAGCTTTAGCATCATTCCTTCCAAAGAAACCCCAGGGCTGATCTCCTGGAATGCAAAAGTAGGAAGTCAAGAAACACCTGGAGTAACAGGCAAATTTGGCCTTGGAGGATGGAATGAAACAGGGCAAAGGCTAATAGAGTTCTGCCGAGAGAACACACTGGTCATAGCAAACACCCTCTTCCAACAACACAAGAGAAGACTCTACACATGGACATCACCAGATAGTCAACACCAAAATCAGATTGATTATATTCTTTCCAGCCAAAGATGGAGAAGCTCTATATAGTCAGCGAAAACAAGACCGGGAGCTGACTGTGGCTCAGATCATGAACTCCTTGTTGCCAAATTCAGACACCTTTCCTGGTGTCCATCCAAGGATGCAGAGGACAGGTCAGGTAGAGGCTGGGGTTCCCTGTTTCAGAGACTGTGTTGGCCTTTCCCTGATCTGTCAGGATCAGGAGTGCAAGGCCTCATTCCCTGTATGTCTTCCCCCTTCCAGTGTGGGTCCTGGCAGAACTGAATTTAAATCTCACATTATGTAGGGTTGGGAAAGGATAATTTAGGAGCTTGGGATGAACATATATGCACTACTATATATAAAATAGATAAACAACAATGTCCTACTGTGTAGCACAGGCAACTGTATTCAGTATTTTATTTTATTTTTGCCACATTGCTTGGCTTTCGGATCTTCATTCCCTAGCCAAGGATTGAACCTGGGTCCCAACACAGAAACACAGAGACTGCCAAGTCTCAACCCCAGGACTGCCAGCGAATTACTTTCATTATTTTTATTAAACACTTATTTATTTGGCTGTGCTGGGTCTTAGTTGTAGCATATGGGATCTAGTTCCCTGACCAGGGGTTAAACCCAGACCTGCTGCATTCGGGAGCCTGGAGTCTTAACCACTGAATCACCAGGGATGTCCCATCCTTTCATTAATTTTTTTTCATTCCTTCATTATTATGAGCATGCAAATACTGTTCACAACAGAACCTTGTTATGCAATAGAATTGCATTTCCTATTTTGTAAAAAATTTTGTTTTTCCTGTAGTTAATAGCTGACCTATTTTTCACTTGCTTAGTTTCTTTTGTAGCTCATGCATTTTATGTCATATTTCAGAACTCTTTCCCAAACACTTTATCACTCCTAAGTTTTCTTCTAGAATGTTACTCCATATGTTTAGGTCCATGATCCATTTTGAGTTAACTTGTCTATGTAGTGTAGGATTGTAGTTGAATTTTTTGCGAGGAGGTTGCATATGGCAAAGATGGTTTCCTCACTCACCCTTTCCCTGCCCCTCCCCCCACCCCCCCACTCCACAATGAATTGCTCTGGTGCATTTGTCAAAAATCAGTTGACTGGGAATTCCCTGGTGGTCCAGTGGTTAAGACTCCATGCTTCCACCACAGCAAACAAGAGTTCTATCCCTGGTCGGGGAACTAAGATCATGTAAGTCCTGCAATGTGGCCAAAAAAAAGAAAAAACCAGTTAACCATATACTAGTACAGTATGGCCTATTTCTGGGCTCTCTATTCCATTTCGGTATGCCTATTATTAATTAAGTCCCGATCTGACCTTAGGAGCCAGCAAACACCGTTGATCATGCTGACGGGCTCCTAAGTACCTCCGACCTCCTTACCCTGCAGAATGCCGGAGGCTCCTAGGCCTCCTGATCCTGCTTGGATTGGGAACTGCCTGGTACTGCTGCTACGTAGCTCAGCTGAGAGCATCTCTACCCCTTCATCTGGGGGTCCCCAGGCCCCCTCCTATAACAGGTCCTCTTTTTCTGGATCTCATGGCTTCCTCATTCTTAGTTTTTTTTTTTTTTTTTAAGCTCTTCTGGGTCTTCACTGGGGCGAGTGGGGCCTTGTCTTATTGAGGAGCCTGGGGTCTAGAGCAGGCTCAGTAGTTATGGTGTGTGGGCTTAATTGCCCTGTGACATATGGAATCTTAGTCCCTAACTAGGAATCGAACCCTGCGTCCTCTGCATTGCAAGGCCGTATCTTAACCACTGGACTACCAGGGCAGTTCCCTGAGTTCATGTCTTTGTGTTTTTTGTGGAGCACGTTCTCTGGCAGTTTCCTGGTAGAGGCACATGGGAGGTAAATTTTTGAGACCTTCAACATCTAATGATATTTTCTTTCTACCTTCACATTTGGTTGATATTTAAATGAGATAATTCCTAAGCTGGAGATAATTTTCCCTCCAAAGTTTGGAGTTTTCTTCTCATGTGCTACAACAACTCATAGTCCCTAGTGTCTGATTACTTTTTTTGCGAAAGTCTTAGGACTTCTTCATCTATTTGTTCCTGTATTCAGTGGCTTAGTCGTGTCGACTCTTTTGCGACCCAATGAACTGTAGCCTGCCAGGCTCCTCTGTCCATGAGATTGCCCAGAATACTGGCGTGGGTTGCCATTTCCTCCTCCTGGGGATCTTCCTGACCTAGACTGAACCCGCGTCTCCTGCATTGGCAGGTGGCTTCTTCACCACTGAGCCCCTGGGGAAGCCGTTGTCAGCGCCGTGCCTTGTGTGGATTTTTCATCCACTGTGTGTGATAACGTGTGAGTCCCTTCAACCTGTCAACTCGTCTTCTTCCATTATGGGGGTTAAAAAAATAGTCCTACCATTTTCTCCTTCTAGAACTCCTACTAATATGAAGTTTAATCATCTAAGTTTCTTAGCTGTTTTTAAAAATCTATTCTGTAAATCTCCTGGGAAATTTTTCTTAACCTTAGCCTCCAATTCTGTCTGTTTTTGTGGGGATAAGGGGATACAGAATTGGGGATGGGGGCAGAAGAGGGGATGGCAACCCCCTGGAGATGTGTAAGGGAGTTGTTATTGCTCTGTACACTGCCCAGTTTGATGTTCCCAACCTTGCCCCTGGGTAATTCAGCTAGTGGAATTCTAGCTTACTTGGACGCCTAATCATTCAGTTTGGCGGGATCCCTACCACGCTGGACTTTAGGGAAGTCCCAGCAGGAGCCCCTCACTTTCCTTAATTCTGCCAGTCCTGCTGGATATATTCACATTCTTCCCCAAGAGCCTGGCATAGCTATGACTCAACTACTGCAATGAGCAGCTTAGACAGCAGTTCTGGCTCACTGCCCGAGGGCCCAGCACATGCAGGGGGTGTCAGAGCTCTCTCCAGGCCCCCTCCCCTCCCCAGGGTCTTCCAAGCAGCCCCCTTCCTTCTTGGATGCTGCTCATGTCCTTGCCGTGGCTGTAGGCATGTTCACCCAAGGTCTGGCATGTTGGCCCTCGGGCCACAGGAGCCTTCCCTGTGTCCTCCTAGGACTGTGTTGTTGAGAGCCTGAAGTGGTTGTTTGTTACCATGGTAACCAGAGCTGTTTGGCTTTGATGGAGGGGACCTCCATTAGCATGGCTCCTTGATGGATGAAGCAGAGATCTGGGGACAGGAAAGAGGGGGTTGCAATAAGCTGAAGAGCAGAAAGTTGGGGAAATTCTCTGGTGGTCCAGTGGTTACTAGAACCTGGCACTTTTACTGCTGTGGCTCCATATTCAATCTCTGATTGGGGAACTAAGATCCCACAAACTCCCACCACGAAAAGAAAAAAGTTGGACTTTCTCTGGGGTTTTGGTGACTGTACCATGCCTCCTCCGAGCCTGTTTTCTCATCTACCTAGTGGGTTAGTAATATCCACTTTGCTTCTTGGGGTCACTGTGATGCCCTGGACAATATTAGTGATTAATTCATTGCCAACAAGCTACCCCTGTGGCACTATAAAGAATCCACCTGCCAAAGCATGAGACACAGATTCAATCCCTGGTTCGGGAAAATCCCCTGGAGGAGGGCATGGCAACCCACTCCAGTATTCTTGCCTGGAGAATTCCATGGACAGAGGAGCCTGATGGGCTACAGTCCACAGGGTCACAAAGAGTCAGACACAACTGAAGTGACTTAGCACAGCACATGGGGGCTACAGTATGGGGCCCATGTGTTGAGAGGTGGGGTTAGACCGTCTCCTTCTGTGGGTGACTGTCCCCTCCTGTCCCACACAACCATTTTCAGGCACTCATCCAGGGTGAATAAAGAGGGGGTCAAGCAACTTGACTCACCATGCAGCACAATAGCCAGCTTAAGAATCCTCATTCTGAGATGATTCAACAGTCCTGAGGCTGCTGCCTGCCCTTCCTCTTGGTGTGAACTCAGCCCTGCCATTGTGCATTGTCCCCTGGGGCTCTTCAAGCCACATCCAGCCAGAATGTACTGTACGTCCCAGACAGCCTTAAACTGGAGTTGCCTGGCAGTTGTTGGCACTGGACATGGTCCTTACATGAATCTGAGGAAACCAGAACCTGATATTTACTTCTGCCAAATGAATGCTGGCCACACTCAGCTCCTTTGGAGCATCCTCTCAAAACTCTCTTGTTTAGACTTCTACTTCTTTATTTCAGACTGAAAAGAGGCTTAGCTGATGATTAGGAGGTGGTACTGAGTTCTGGGCTGCCTTGATGACTCTGTGGGGTCACGGGGTGAGCCAGAGCATGGTAGGTCCAGTGTGGGCTTGGTCCTAGGCGCCGGGGGGCTGCTCCTTCACCAGCTGACCAGCCCTCTGTCTGGACTGATTTCTGCCCTATAGCCAGCTTCTTCATGCTGCCCAGTATCACGGCCATCACAGTTACACTCAAATCACTAAGCAGCTGAGTCATTTACTCCTTCAAGGACAAGATTTGGGACTCCAAGTTGCAGAGCTCTCCACTGGGGACACCTGATTTCGCCTACCTGTCTGGACATTGGGTTGGGGGGAGGGGTTGTGAACACTCACAGAAGTCAAGGTCATCTGGAGTGGAGGGAGAGATATCTTTACTGCAGGGAATGGGTATGTCTGTCTCACGCTACCCCACTCAGGTAGTAGGGCTTGCTGGGTTTGGATGCAAGTGGGAAGAACTGAGTTCCTTCAAAGTGAGTGGACCCTCCTCTGGGCTCAGTCTCCCCATAGAACTCATAGGCCAAGTCGAAAGGGGTCCATGGAGATGCCCATAGTTCTACTGGTTTCAGGATGAAGCACAAAAAATGGACTATTGTCCACTCTGGAGTCGTTTGACTGCCCTCCCCCCACCCCCCTCCCCAGGCAAACATAGACTCTCCCTGGGCCTTCTCAAGGAACTCGGGCCTCTGAAGCGATTCCAGTTTAAACCCGCTAGGCAGACAAGGATCCTTGTGGATTATTAGGCCAGTGTGAACGAGGCCGGAGCCTGCCAGGATGGGAATGGCGGCTGCAGGCAGGACTGCTGTCTATTCTCGGTCGACGGGGCCCAGGACGCTTCAGCACCACGGGCTGGACAGCGCCTTCGGAGCAGTCGGGTGGGGTCCGACGGGAACAAGTGTCATCTCTTAACTGGAACTCACCCAGGGGAAAGGGCTGGGTTTCCGGGCAGGCT
>SJXQ01003391.1:156509-177120 GCA_006408695.1 Aepyceros melampus
GCAGGCGGTGCAAGGCATCGTGGCTGTAGTGCAGGCCAGCGATTTGACCAAAGAAGGGAAGGCAAAGAGGGTTTCAAACTAAGGCTCTGGAAGGGCGAGTTTATTTGGCACAAGAAACCTGAGGAGGCTGGGATCCCCTCTGAGGCTGAGATGAGATGCAGAGTTCCTGTTAAAGCCTGATTAAGTCCTGAGCCTGGCCGCTCTAGGCTGATCACAACTCCTCTATGGGGACAAATTTTTAACCAGTCCACGCCCGAAGGCTCCTGGGACCCAGAGCTTCCGAATGGGCTAGGTCTCCCCAGCTGGGCCCCCTCATCCTGGACTGTGCACCCTGGCTGCAGAGGTCGCAGGGCAGGTCACTGGTTTGCACCCCTCTCCATCCCTTCACCCTACCCCCATCCCCAGGAAAGGCTTCGCCCCATGGCCCCAGTGGCCCACTGGGCACGTAGTAGAAGCAGCTCCATAAATATTTGTCAGGAGACCAGCCTCACCCTTCTTTCTTCAGGGAGGATGGCCTGGGCTGGAAAACAGAGCCTGGAGCTTTTGTTACCTGACCCAGCCAAACTCTGGACAAGTCCTCAGGGTTCCGGGAGCCTTGCATTTGTTTTTGGACACTGTCCTGGGGTTTGCTGTGGCCGTGAGGCAGGGGGACCGGTTCTCAGCCATTGGTACACATCGGCCTGACCCCAGTGCCAGGACTTGTTATGCAAGTGACGTGGGTGAGGACAACCGGCTCTGCACACACACCAACACTTATTGCTACTTCTGCCCAGCCCTACCTACCGTACACTGTACAGTCGGGCTGCTGGCCCAGAGAGGGGCTGCAAACCGTCCCAAGCCACACAGCAAGGCAGGGGAGGGGCAGTGCTAAAGCATCGTGGGAACATCATTCCAACTGTAATAACCTATGGGGAAAAACCAGGGAACAGCAGCTCGGAACTTAGCCTCCCACTATGTACTTGCGGACCCTCAGTGATCACTCCCGCCTTTGTCTCGGCCACACGTGCAGCTGTGCTGCAAACCTGGACAAGCTCTCAGGGTCCCGGGAGACTCGCATTTGTTTTTGGGCGCTGTCCTGGGGTTTGCTGTGGCCGCAAGGCAGGCGGACCAGTACTCAGCCCCCAGCTGTCTGCTCTGGTCCCCGTAAGTGGAGAATGTGACTGAGAGTGGTCGCTTGACAGCTGCCAGGAAAATCAGCGCTGTTTGGACCTAATTGGCAAGAAGAAGTGCAGACACCAGCTGTCTCCAGGTGTTTGCTGTTGTTTTTATTTGTCTGCATAGGTTCTTTTTTGGGGAGCAGGGGAGCCTTCCCCGATGGCTCATCAGGTAAAGAATTCACCTGCAATGCAGGAGACAGGTGAAGCAGGTTCTGTCCCTGGGAAGATTCCTTGGAGGAGGAAATGACAACCCTCTCCAGTATTCTTGCTTGAAAAATCCCATGGACAGAAGAGCCTGATGGGCTATCGTCCAAGAGGTCACAAAGGGTCAGACACTACTGAGCTACTAAGCAAGCGGGGTCTTGTTTTTTTTTTTTTTAATTATTATTTGGTGGCAGTCGGTCTTCTTGCTGTGTGCTGGCTTTCTCTGGTTGCCGTGCAGTCTCTCATTGCAGTGACTTGTTTTATTGCAGAACAGGGGCTTCAGCAGCTGCAGCTAGCAGTCTATTAGAGACACTTAGAACCTAGGGCTGGCTCACAGGAGAGCCAACCCATTTTGTGGATTAGTAGCCAATTTTGGGGCTTCCCTGGTAGTTCAGCTGGTAAAGAACCCACCTGCAGTTTGGGAGGCCTGGGTTCACTTCCTGGGTTGGGAAGATCCTCTGGTGGAGGGCATGGCAACTCACTCCAGTATTCTTGCCTGGAGAATCCCATGGATAGAGGAGCCTAGAGGGCGACAGTCCATGGGGTCTCAAAGAATCAGACACAGCTGAGTGACTAAGCACAACACAGCCAATTTTTATGGCCTCGAGACAAAGAAAATCCCTGCTGGAAGGGTGACATTAGGTGAGTGGTTAGGATGCTACAGGGTGAGTACTAGGGTGGGTTTTTACCTAGTGTGGGATCAGGGGACTGGCCTGTTTGGATCAGGAGGCTCATGGCAACAGCTGCTATGGGGCCTGGTCAGTTCCAGAGATTTTTGTCCCGTGATCTTGGTACAGGGATCCACATCTGTGACCTTGGTCATTAGGGCTCCACAAGGGACTCTAGTCTCTTGCTCTTGGGATGGCCTCTAGGTTCCAAGGGTGTCAAACTGAAACCTCTCTTCCAGAACATTCTCTAACTAGAACAGCAGCCACACCTCTCACGCAGATAAAACAGCTGCTGTCCCAGGGTGCTGTGAGACCAGTGTCTACGTGGGTGATGTCAGAGTCACCGGCAAAGCAGAGAGGCGTGAGGACAGTCGCGGGCTCGGGTGCGGCGCTTGCAGGGCGTGGGGTCTGGGGTGGAGGGAAGCGTGCGGCTGTGGCCCCGGGTGGTGCTGCTTTGATGCCTGCTGGAGCTGTGAGAGGTTACAGACAAACTCAACTGAGCGCCTGAAACTAAAGAGACACCAAGAAGAAACAGGAAAAAGAAAGACAGAGGTAAGGAGAGACAGAGACGGAAAGAAAGAATTTCAAAAGGCACAGGTAAGTTAGGCTGCTGTCTCCTCCCAGTTCCCTGAGTGGGTGTCCTGAATGGAGCCTGAGAGGGAAGTGGGGCTACTGGGCCCCCAGTTCTAGCTCCTCCTGCTTGTTAGAAAGCGTAGGGAGTTCTCCAAGCTATGGATTGTGCTGCCTTTAGGACTTAATCTTTATGAAGGAGTCTAACGTATCCAAATTTCTACAGTAAGGCTGGCTGCTCACTGCAGTTTAAGTCAACCAGCCCATGTTCGTTTTCCACAGGCTGTTTAGAAGAAGGCTTGATTTCTCCTGGATCCACACCATGCTCCTTATCATATGGTTGCTTGGCTACACTGTTAGTGTTCTCCTTTTTTGCAAAATGCACAGGCTGAGAATCTTAAGTTCTGCTCTTATTTGCTTAACAATTCTACCTAAAAATCATTTCTCTCTTCTTGTATATTACTGAAGCAGTCAGGAGGAGCCAAGCCATACCTTCAATGATTTGATTAGAAATCTCCTAGCTAAACATCTAGTGGCATCACTTGCAAGATCCACCTTCCACAGAACTCGGGAACAGGAACACAATTCAGCCAAGTTCTTTGCCAGTTTTTACTAAGGATCAACTTTCCTCCAATTTCCAATGTTGTTTATTTCCTCCAGAGACCTCATCAGAATGGCCTTTACAACCCACGTTTCTACCAATATTCAGTTCACCATCACTTAGGTGTTCTCTAAGAAGATTGATGTAAAGAACCGACTCATTGGAAAAGACCTTGATGCTGGGAAAGATTGAGGGTATGAAGGGAAAAGGATGACTGAGGATGAGATGGTTGGATGGCATCACTGACTCAATGGACATGAGTTTAAGCAAACTCCAGGACATAGTGAAGGACAGGGAAGCCTGGCGTGCTGCAGTCCATGGGGTCACAAAGAATCAGACATGACTGAGCAACTGAACAACAGCAAAAAGATTAAGGCTTTCTCTACAGCTCTCCTCCTCCTCTGAGGCCACACTCAAATTGCCTTTGAAGGTCCCTTCATGGCAGTGTAGGCTTTTTCTACGCTGCATCTCAAAACTCTTCCGGCCTCTACCATTACCAGGTCCCAAAGCTGTTTTCACATTTTTAGGCTTATTACAGGAGCACCCTACTTCCTGGTACCGATTTCTGTCTTAAACCATTTGGGCTGCTATAATAAAAATACTATAATATGGGTGGCTTGAACAGGAAACATCTAGGAAAATACTTATTTGTGTTGGATCTTGGTTGCAGCCTGCAGGCATGTGGCATGCAGGGTTTTCATCACTGTGCTCAGCCTCTTCCTTGTAGTGCTGGGCTCAGTTGGCCCACAGCACATGGGATCTTAGTTCTCTGATCTGGCATTGAACTCACCCACCAGGGGAGTCCCATCAGCCTTTTTTTCTCACAGTTCTGGAGACTGAGAAGTTCAACCTCAAGGTGCCACCAAATGTGATGCCTGCTTCACAGACGTTATTCATGAAAAGAGGGCATGAGAACCCTCTGGGGTGTCATATATAAGGGCACTAACACCATTCATGAGTGTTCCATTCTCATGACCTTATCACCTACCACAGGCCCCACCCATCTCTTAATATTATCATATTGAGGGCTGTGATTTCAGCATATGAATTTTGAGGGGGTGCAAATGCCCAATTCATAGCAGCCTCCTTGCCAACACTCAGTTTTGCCAATCTTTGTAATTTTAGTTACTCTGGTACGTTTATGGTATTATATTGTGATTTTAATTTGCATCTGATATCATTTTCCTGTTGCCTGAATAACTTTCCTGTGGAGATCTGCTGATGAAAGAGTCTCAAAGCTTTAATTTCTATTTGATTCCTTTGATCTCTGTTCTAGGGAATGTATGGTGAGAGATGTACGTATGTTGACTTGCAAGTGGGAGAAGGTGTGAGAAAATGAAAGTGTGGGATTTGGGTGGTAGTGACTTTTAAGGTCTGTGCTCTTCTATCAGTTCTGCTGAGATAATGCAATTACTCTCTCTTTCTTTTAAGAAATTGTTTATACCTATATTTTTGACTGTGTCGGGTCTTAGTAGCATAACACAGGCTCTGTGGTTGCAGCACACCGTCTCTCTAGCTGCAGTGCAGCAGCTTAATTGATTCCTAGCACGTGGAATCTTAGTTCCCTGACCAGGAATCGAAAGCCGCGTCCCCTGCAGTGCAAGGCAGGTTGTTGACAACTGGCCCAGCAGGGAAGCCCCTATGTCTTCTGTTGTTTGGAAGTTCTCCTTGGAGTCTAGTGGAAGGTCAGACTGTCACTGTCTCGAGTTGGGGAATCAATGCCATTGCAAGATAAAATAACATGCAGAGAGTTGAAATCAGATAACTTGGAAACCACTTCACCAGAATCTCAGGCTGTCTTTATTTGATTCATACCAACAACCTCACCCCCTTTAACTTCTGAAGCACTCTCTCAGATACCAGAGAGTAAGTGGAAGGGAGATGAAACCAGGAAGTATAGGTTCCTAAACCGCCACTGTAGACACTTGGTGCAACCAAGAGGGTGGAGGGTTGGAGGTATTAGGACTGTAGAAAGAAGCTGAGATTGGGCACAGCTCCACAGGGAGCCCAGCTTTATCAACCTCTGGCCTCGGATACGGGCATCAGGCAGCCTATATGCCCACCCCATCATGGCATCAGGTAAGACACAGGGCACTGGGTGCGCCCTAGTTAGTAACCCGAAAGCTCCAGAAGTACTATTAAGCTTTCATCAAGCTAATATGGGGTGGCCAGCTTCCAGCTGGATCTCTGCTCCAGGCGTTGCCAAGAGGCGCGGGCCGGGGGGCAACCCCGGGAACTCTCGCTGGACAGCCAGGCGCATTTGGAGCTCTTGGCTGGCCTGGTGTGGGCCTTGCTTTCATGGAAGAGTCACTGCTGCCCATCCGGTCGTCGGTTTCAACTCCTCACTCTAGACTCTCTTTCTTGTGCAGGCCAAGCCTGCGTTTGCTTTTCCCTGCGTGGTCAGTGTTGCCTCCCACGGAAGGTGCAAAGTCGGGTGGGTGCGAGAGGCGCTGCAGACCTGCTCAGGCGCCAGCCGCGCTAGGACTAATCTCGATCTGGGGCGCCCTCTGGCGGTGCTAGGTGCTAGACCTGGGCCTCCACGTTGAAGACAACGTCTCCAGTCTTGGCGGCGGGCTGGGCCTGCCTGGAACGTGCTGGACAGCGCCTGCCAGGCAGCGGGGATCTGGAAACCATTCTGCTTTGATTATTACCTCTCCTCTCTCCTCCAGGTTCTGCTCTGCGCCTCAAGCTGACGCTGAGAAGACGAGAGGCAGCCCTAGCTGCTAGGAGGGCGTGATGGGGGACCATAGAGAGCCAGGGCAAATCAGTGTGGACATCTAGTTTTTGGGCCCAGCATCATTCCTGTCTTTCTGTTCTGAACTAGCCACTGCCCAGAGGAGCTGTACGAGGCTTCTGTCGCTGCTTCTTGGTTTTCCCCAACCTCCCTGCCATCACAGTTAAGCCATCTCCTTTCCTGGAAATTGGAGCGAGAGGGTCAGTGTATTTCTACTGAATGGAATGTGCATGAGAGGAATTCCAGGAATTTTTTTTTTTTTGCTGGAGTCACCCTCTCTGAACCTGAAGGTAGGGGAGTCAGCATGGTATGGATGTGGATGGGGTCAGGTTGAGCCCCTGAAAATTGTGGAAACTCTGCATGGCCTCAGCCTCCAAACACAACTCACAGGAAAGGTCTGGGTGGGCAATGGTGATGTCCATAGTGGGAGAATTAGTACTGATGCCAGACAGCATGGGATTCAAGTCACTGACCTCTGTCCTTCCCTGTTAAGTGTGGACTTTCTGGGACACTTCTGATTCAAACCAGCAGTGGTCACAACTGTTGAGGGATGCAAGGAATGCTTCACAGTATTGGATCAGTGGGAAAACATTGGATTTTGGTGTGAGTTCTGTTAGGAGGCTGGAGACAGGGGCAGCTGGATCCTGGGGGCAGGTAGGCAACCAGAGGGGCAGTGCCACTTCAGCACTGAGGACTGGACAGCACCCTCAACAGCCTGGCAAAGCCGAAGGAGTGACGGCTAGTCACTCCAGCCCAACCCCAGTGCGGCTCGCTGAGGCTGGCAGTGGAACCCTTTTAGAGGGGCCTGAGCTCCAAGACCTCAGCCTCCAGGAACTCAGAGCCTGGAACCTGGGCTTATGGGGTTGGGACCAGACCTCCAAAAGAGTTATAGACTCTAGATATCACATAAATAACCCTTTGTAGCATTGCAGATCACAAACCTTTTTACAGTCACCTCTCTGCCTTGCAATAGCTCAGGAAAGCAGGAACATCTACTCTAACAGATGAGGGAGCTCAGATAGGGTAGCCAGTCTCTCCAAGTCACACAGCCAGCGAGGGGTCTGAGCTAAGACTTGAAGAGCTGCTTGGGGATGTAGCAGATTCATCCCTACAGACTGTGACAGTGGAGCAGGGCCCTTTGTAGTAAGGAGATCCTGAGGGCTGATGGATCAACGCAAAGGGGCTAGGATTAGGGGGTAAGGGTGACTTATGACCCCAAGCAGCACCGCACATGTGGAGTGGGAAGCCTGGTAAAGCTGGACAGTGCTCAGGGCTTTGAAGAGGATCAGGGCTCCCAGTGAAATGTGACTTTGTCTATTCCTAAAGCACGAGGTGGCATTCGAGCCCTTTTCTGGACCAGGATCTCCACTTTTGGGCCAGAGGTCACTCATCTGTTCCCTGGCCAATCAGTTCCACCCAAGGATTCTCCCTCCTGCCTTCACTCTTAAGGCTTAAGCTCTCAGAGACAGTGCCTGCTAATCCCTGGGTGTTCCCAGCCCAGCGTCTGGGAAGCACTGGGCTCATAGTTAGAGCTCAATAAACATTTGTCAGGGGCCAAGGCTTGTCTTCCTTTCCTGTGAGAAAAATGGCTGGGAAGGGCACATGTGGTCTAGCTGGTTTGGCCAGTGTGTGGACTTCTCATTTGCTGTGCTTAGTCGCTCAGTCATGCCTAACTTTTTGCCATGCCATGGACTGTGGCTTGCCAGGCTCCTCTGTCCATGGGGATTCTCCAGGCCAGAATACTGGGGTGGGTACCCTTTCTCTTCTCCAGGGGATCTTCCCAACCCAGGGATGGAACCCAGGTCTCCCACGTTGCAGGCAGATCCTTTTCCAGCTGAGCCGCCAGGGAAGCCCAAATGAGATGTGTGGGGAGAACCCAATACTGAGAAAACCCAATCCAATATGCAATACTGAGAAAGTCCAAGGCAGAAGATGAAGGGCATTTAGTCCCACCTATTCTCTTTAGGTATATGCAGGGCAACAGAGCCGGAGAGTGACAATGACTTGCTGAAAGTCACGTAGCCGCGTAGGGACAGGCACAGGGCTATATAACAAGTTCTTCCACGACGTGACCTAATCAGGGAGTGAAAGTCGCTCAGTTGTGTCCGACTCTTTGCGATCCCATGGACTATATACTGTCCATTAAATTCTCCAGGCCAGAATACTGGAGTGGGTAGCCGTTCCCTCTCCAGGGGATCGTCCCAACCCAGGGATCGAACCCAGGTCTCCCTCATTGCGGGCGATTGTTTACCAAATGAGCCTCAAGGGAAGCCCTAATCAGGGAGTACCCCTGACAATGGGCGCTGGATGCGTATCGAGTGCATCGACTTTCTACTTCTCAGGCCTGGAACGATGAGCGGGATCAATTGATTGCTTTTGACGACCAGTAAGTGCTGCGCGCTGATTGGTCCTGGTCGAGGAAACGGAAGAAAGGGCGTGCACGTGGGGCTCGGGGGCCCGGGGCTGGCGCGCAGGCGGGGGCGCCTCCCGGGAGAGACCATGGCGTCGCTCAGCTGCGGTACCGCCGCCTGTGTTGTCTGTTTGGAGAAACCCAAATACCGCTGCCCCGCCTGCCGCGTGCCCTAGTGAGTGCCGGGGGTGGCGGGGCGGCGGGAGGCTCCGCGCCGCCCTCGGGACTGACGCGGCCTGCGCCTTTGTTTTTGCAGCTGCTCCTTGCCCTGCTTCCGGAAGCACAAAGGTAAGGCCCCCTGCTTGGATCGCAGCGCGCTCATCCCTCATCGCAGGCGGTCTCGGGGACGTGAATCCCGGCTATCCAGCCTATCAGCTTTGCAACGCCCGACCCTGAGGACCGCCTCCCACCCACCTGGGGCAGACGGATACCTCTTCCTACAAGTGCGCCTCCATTTAACGGACAATCAAAACCTTTCCTCTGCTCCACTTACCTTTCTGCGTGCCATTTTTTTTTTTTTTTAACAGTCTTTGGTTTTTGCCACAAAAGCCTTTCCTAGTTGTGCCTTCCTCTTAGTTTTCAGCTCCGCGTTCTTTGGCAGAAGCTGCTCTAGCTGAGGTTAACGACGTTTTCTTTTAAGTGATGTCTTGATAGAAACGGGGAAGTAACACCAGTTTGTGGTAAGGAGCAGCGTCCCTTCCTCTCACTGTTATCAAGACTACATTTTATGTCTTTTTCTATCGGCACCTCTTCTCAGTCTTAAGGGACCCTTTCCCACGCCCTCTCTCTCTCAGTGACTTTTCTGTTAAGAGTTCCTCACTGGTGGTTTGCCTCTAGTTTTATCCCCTCCGGTCCTGATTTTACAGCTGTTTGTTTCGAGCACCACTGTCCCTGCTCCAGTTTTTTTGTTTTTGTTTTTGTCCTAATGTCTTTGGAGCACTTTGAAAAAAACTCCTTTCGGCTCAAGATAGGAACGAAGTAGAACTGCTTTGCTGGAATAGTTTGGGAGCTGTATCTGGAATGCTTCTCTCTGGTCCTGCAGCCCTGTGAGGCCCCTCCCAAGACCCCCTAGCGCAATCTGGGTAATTTTTCTGATACACAGATTTGAGCAGTTCACTCCTGTGTTGAAAACTCCAGCCTCTCTGTTAGTGTGTTTTTTGGGGGGCGAGGGGAAGGCTGCGTCGGTTCTTGTTTGCTGCTAAGGGACTTTCTCTGGTTGCGGTGCGGGGGGTCCTACTCTTTAGTTGCAGTGCTTGGACTTATCATGCCGTGGCTTCTCTTGTTGCGGAGCACTGGCTCTAGGGTGCATGGGCTCAGTAATTGTGGCCCGCGGGCTTCCTTGCCCTATGGCATGCGGCATCTTCTCAGACCAGGGATTGAACTGGTGTCCCCTGCATTAGCAGGTGGATTCGAAACACTGGACCACAGGGAAACCCTGCTTGCTTTGTTCTTATTAAAAAAAAGTTTTTTTTAAATTGAAGTATAGTTGATTTACAATGTGTCAGGTATACAGCAAAGTGATTCAGGGATCTGTATCCTCTTTTGGTTCTTTTTCGTTATAAGTTATTACAAGGTGATGGATATAGTTCCCTATGATATACTTTCCTTGGTGGTTCAGTGGTAAAGAATCTGCCTGCCAGTGCAGGAGACACGGGTTAATTCCTTGAGTTGGGAAGATCTGCTGGAGAAGGACGTGGCAACCCACTCCAGTATTCTTGCCTGGGGCATCCCATGGACAGAGAAGCCTGCAGGGCTACAGTCCATGGGGTCACAAGAGTCAGCTACCACTTAGCAACTAAATGAAACAATATTTTAGGCCCATGTTGTTTATCTGTTTTGTACATGGTAGTGTGTTTCTGTTAATCCCATATTCCTGTTTGTCCTTCTTCATCTCTTCTCCTTTGGATCCATAAATTTGTTTTCTGTGTCTGAAGTCTGTTTCTGTTTTGTAAGTAAATTCATTTGTATCATTTTTTTAGATTCTATGTATAAGTGATATCAGGATTATTTGTCTTTTTCTGATTTACTTCATTAGGTATCATAATCTCTAGGTCCATGTATGTTGCTGCAGATGGCATCATTTCATTTTTATGGCTGAGTAGTAGTCTGTCATATATGTATACACCATGTCTTCCTTATTCATTTCTCTGTTGATGGACATTTAGGTTGCTTCCATGTCTTGGCTGTTGTAAATAGTGCTGCTATGAACATTGGGGTGCATGTATCTTTTCAAATTTGAGGTTTTATTTTTTCTGGATATATGTCCAGGAGTGGGATTGAGGGCTATGGTAACTATTTTTAATTTTTTAGAGAATCTTCATACCATTTTCCATAGTGGCTACACCAATTTACATTCCCACCAACTGTGTAGGAGGGTTTCCTCTTTTTTTTTTTTTGTTGAGGGTTTCCTTTTTTCCACACACTCTGCAGCATTTATTATTTGTAGGTTTTTTTTTTTTTTGGCTTACTGAATTATTATAAGGTGAACACCACTCAGGTCAGGAAAATAAAACTTGGACTTCCTAGTGGTTCAGTGGATAAGAAACTGCCTGTGAATGCAGGGGACACAGGTTCTACCCCTCGGAGCTTCTAAGCCCATGCACCACAACTCCTGAGCCCTCATTCTAGAACCTCTGCTCTGCAACAAGAGGAGCCACTGCAGTGAGAAGCCCGTGCATTGACAGAGTAGCCCGTGTCTGTTGCAACTAGAGAAAGTCTGTGTGCAGCAATAAAGACCCAGTGCAACCAAAATAAAATAAAAATAAATTATGTGTATATTCAAAAAAACCTGACTGTCAGTGCAGGGGCAGTGTGTTCCATCCCTGGTCTCTGAAGTTTCCATATGCCTCGGGGCAGCTAAGCCCACATGCCACAGCTACTGAAGCCTGTGCCCCTAGACCTGTGCTTTGCAGCAAGAGAATAGCCCCCACTTGGTGCAAGGAGAGATAAGCCCTTGGAACAAGAAAGACCCAGCACATCCAAAAATAAAAAAAATTTAAAAAGAAAATAGAACTTTACCATCCACTCCAGAAACCCCTCCACATGCCCTGTCCTGACCCACTGTTCTCACTTCCTATAAATGACCACTCTGTTGAACTTTATAGCAATCACGTCTTTGTTTTTTCAGTTTCATTATGCAAGTATGTATCCTAAAAGAGTATTGTTTCACCTTGTTCTTAGTTCCCTGACCAGGGATTGAACCTAACCTAACCTAACCAAAAACACCGAGTCCCAACCACCGGACTGCCAGAGAATTCCCCCAAAATGTGATTTTTTTTTTAAGTCTCTCTTAATTTGTAAGTTGCTCCTCCATCCTCTGTTATTATCTTAAAAAAAAAAAAAAATTTCTCTGTGGAAGAATTCAAGCCATTTGACTTTCAGAGTTCCCCACAGCCTGAGTTTTGCAGATTGCAAACTTATGCTGCAGTTAGGCATACTCCTCAGTCCTCTATTTCTTACAGACAGACAGATTAGAGACTGGATCAGAGCTCAGGGTCAGTCTATGGCAAAACTACAGGTGGTCTTAGGCGCAACTATAGATGGTGCATAATGTCTGGTGATTTTTTTTTAAGTGACATATAGTTATTTACAGTGTTACTAATCTCTGTACAGGAGAGTGGCTCAGTTACACATATACATAGCATTCTTTTTTCTTTATATTCTTTTCTATTGTGGTTTATCATAGGATAGTGACAGTAGTTGCCTGTTCTGTATAGTAGGGCCTTCTTGTTTATCCATTCTCCATCTAATATTTTGCCTCTGCTAACCCAAACCTCCCGCTTAATCCCTCCCCCTTGGCAACTACCAGTCTGTTCCTTGTGTCCTGGAGTGTGCTGTAGTTTCATAGGTAGGTTCATTTGTGTTGTTTTAGATTCCACATAAAGGTGGTGTGGTATGGGACAGACTGGCGTCTTGCAGGCGCTTCCTCCTCTTGTGCCCCATCCTCCTGCCAGGCCTGCTTTGCCCATCAGCTGCCAGTTGCTTGTCACCATGTCCTTGCATCTGACTCAACTTGCTCGAGGGTCTGCTCCAGCCATGGGCCCTTCCTTCTGCCCGGAATGCTCCTTCCAGCTGGCAGCACCTCCCCCTCGTCTCCCCACCCTCTTGGGTGACTCGAATCCGACTCGCCTTACCTCGTCCATCTCTCTGTCCTTTGTGAGGCAGAACCCCTCCCAGGTGGGCCTGGTGAGTTTCATGTGTGGACTCCCGGTGGCACGTGGAACCTGCACATTCAGTATCTGAAATTACTGAGAACACAGTTTGCGGCAGATTGAAGTCAGTGTGTTACTGAATCGTGGTGAAGTCTCTGTGGGATTAGGCAGGACAGGGAGGATGGAGACAGGCCTTAGGGGAATGTGAGGCGGGCTTCCTCAGTCCTGCTGCCGGGCCCAGGTTTCTCCTGCCCCTTGATGGAATCTCTCACTTCTGCTTTCATCCCCCACCCAGTCCCCTTACCCCCTGCATAGGCTCCCCCCTAGATGCTGGATGCTGGCTTGGGGGAGTGGTGCAGCCTTGTCACTCAAACGGAGCTGATGTACACCTGAGATTTGTGTCTTTTTAGAGCAGTGCAAGCCTGCAGCTGGTCCTGTCGAGAAAAAAATAAGATCAGCTCTTACTGCAAAAACTCAAAAGCCTGTGGAAAACGAAGGTGGGTTGGTTGACTGCAAACACACAAACCGAGAAAAGGCTTTCAAATAGAATATGTGGAAAGAGGAGAAGAGACTCATGGACTGGGGCCAGGAGTCAGGTTCATCAGGGAGCAGCAACTTCCTCAGCCCTGTGCACCGGGGAGCATACGTCGTCACGAGTGGCGAGGTGGGGCCGTCTGAAGATGCAGAAGGACAGGGAGCTGGGGTGGGGGAAGGCTGCAGCCGTAGTTTGGGGTGAGTGGTGGACCCTGCTGGCAGGAGCCGCCTCCAGTCACGAATTCGTGTCTCCCTCCTGGGCCTGGCAGGGGTTCACCTGTCCTGGACCCGCGTGGCGCGCGGCCTTTGGCCTCGCTGCTCCTGGCGGCCCTCAGAGCCTGCAGCGCGAGTGTCCTCCCCATCCATCTAGCCTTTTCTAAGAAAATTTTTTTTTTTTTCTGGTTTTGGGCCTTGGTTGCGTGTGCTGGCTTTCTCTGGCTGCAGAGAGCAGCACAGGCTCTAGGGTGAGCGGGCTGCAGTGGGACGGTGCTCGGGTCAGAGCGCAGGCTCCATAGTTGTGGCGCAGCATAGGGGATCTTCCCGGCTCAGGGATTGAACCCGTGTTCCTTGCATTGCAAGGCAGATTCTTAGCCCCTGAGCCACCAGGCGAGCCTCACATACCCTTTCTTTAATGCCTCCTGCGCACTGTGCCTCGTGCTGGGCTCTGAAGACGGCCGCTCCCAGTGCCACCAAAAAGGTATTGAGCAGTCAGAGCCAGGGGGTGGCCCGCTTCTGCCCTTTGAGAAACTTCGCTGTTGGGTTCAGAAGCTTCCGCCCATGCGGAAAACAGAGGAGTCCTGTCCGCGGGTTTTTGTAGACAGGGCTGGAGCCATAGTGAGCAGAGGTAGGCTGGGAAGTATTGGAAAATAAGGCCCTAAAGCCCAAACATAGTTTAAGTATGTGAACACTAGGAGGCATTTGTTAAAGTCACCAACTCTTCACTTTCCTAAAATAAAGAGTGTTAGTGTCCTCACAGATTGCTCAGAAGTGGTTGTTTCATCTGTACCCACTTGCTTTATCTCTATTCTTGTCGTGTGTGCGCGCACACATTTTTTATTTACTGGAGTTGTTAAAATCTGGCCCCTAGGTTTCCTTTGCAGTCATAAACAGGTGACTGTTATGTTCCTTAGATGATGACGACGACTCTGTGGCTGATTTTCTCAATAGTGATGAGGAAGAGGACCGAGTGTCTTTGCAGAATTTAAAGAATTTAGGTAAGTCTGCAGGTAAGACAATTTTTAAGCCAAGTCTGTGCAGGTAAAATAACTTTTTTCTTAGGGAATGGCATTAAGATATTTACAGAGGTCCAATAAAGAATGAGATTCTGACAGCATTTAACTTGGAAACCATGATAGGCTGACCTCACCTTACGTGAGCATTATGCTCAGTCATACCTGATTCTTTGCAACCCCCTGAACTGTAGCCCACCAAGCTCCTCTGACCATGGACTTTTCCAGGCAAGAATACTGGAGTGGGTCCCCATTCCCTTCTCCAGGGGATCTTCCTGACCCAGGGATCGAACCCACATCTCATGTGTCTCCTGCGTTGGCAGGTAGCGTGCATGGTGTTTATGATGTTTGGAACACTTGGCTTTCAGCCGTCTCTGCCTGCACCCACTTGAGCTCAGCTTGGCTCTCCTCACTGTTCATTTTAAGGGGAGTCTGCAGAACTGAGGAGCTTACTGCTCAACCCGCACCTCAGACAGCTGATGATCGACCTCGATCAGGCGGACGACAAGGCCAAGCTTCTGCGAGCCTGCATGCAGGAGCCCTTGTTTGTGGAGTTTGCTGACCGCTGCTTGAGTATCGTGGAGCCGTCTCAGAACGAGGGTCCCTAAGGTGGATGACTGTTGCCTGCTCCTCCTGGGAGGCTGTCACGTGGGGGCCCTGCCCAGGGGTGGCGCTGCCAGGACTCAGCGGCTGGCATCAGGTGGGCCCCTAGACCCCTCCCAGCACTGCAGGCCGGGGCGCAGGCAGGTGGAGGTACTCACGGTGGCAGACCCATATGGAGAGAGAACTCGATGTTCAAATGGTGGTTTTTAAGTGTTTTATTTTTGGTACAATTAAGACATAAATATTTACTGAGTTTCCACACCCATTTGAGTAAAAACTTGCTCAGTGTTTCTAAATAAAATTTTGGTGTGTTTCTTTGGTATATTGCATTGATCATTCTTGATTTTTAATCTAGTTGCTTGACATTAAATTAATCAAATATTTAAATAGTAAGGTTTTGTTCCTTTTAAAGGAATTCAAGGCAAAGTTTCCCCTAGCCACAATTTTAGAGCTGATTTCAAGTTGACTTGCCTATGGGGTTGGAAGAGTGGGGTGCCTGCTGTAGTGATGGCCAGCACTGCTGAGTTGGATCTGTGAAGCCCTGACGTTTCCTAGTCCTGGTTTGGTCACTGCCAACCCTGACACCCATCAGGGTGTGGGGGCAGGGGGTGCGTAGACTGCCGCCCCAGGCCACTGGTACGGCCGCTGGCCCGCCTGCAGGCTGGAGCCACGGCTCCCTGAGTGCGCTTGGAGTCGCTGTGGGAGTCGTCTGGCAGCCGGGTGTTGATTACATGTCTCTGGCAAGGCTGCTGGCAGGAAAAGGCCTTGTGGAAACAAAGGCATAGGGGATGGCCCAGCTGGGTGAGGCTGGGAGGGGAGAAGAGGTCACACGTGGCCCGGCCTGTGTCTTTCCAGCAGGATCTGATTAAAGCCAGTAACACTGTCCGGCGAGGGTCCAGGGCAGGTGTCAGCGTAGCGCAGCGGAGACTTTCTGCAGTGAAACCTGATTGAGCCCTGGGGAGAGAGACGCAGCTCAGCCCCAGCTCCCGGGAGGTCGCAGGGACCTCTTGGAGCGAAGGCTAGGAATGCAGGGAGGTGGGGACACCCAAGGACCTGCCGGAGTCAGAGCAGCGGCAGACTGACTGAGTGTGGTTTTCCTCCTTACTCTAAAATGGTAGCAAAGACAAAGTGTCACATCCACCCAGCGTGAGCTAGATGAGGAGACGCTAGGAGGGAGCGCTCTCCTGCTAAGAATGTCATCTGTCCCAGTCTTAGGACTGCTTAAAGCTGGAAGATCAAAGAGCTGCACCTCTGTTTACGCTCTGGTGGGCCTGTGTGTTGCCATGGCGATTTTACCCAGATTATGTTCTGTAGGAATTCCTCCGGTAGGAAATGTGGTTTCCTTCCTTCTGCCTTGTGTCACTTGATCCTTGTAAAAGGCGGGTATTAGCCCTTGTCTGTGCTCGCTGCCTCTTTTCCTGGCGGCTGCCCACAATATAAAACCTTGAACCACTGACTCATGTGCTTGTCAGGAATAGGATAAATCAAAGATACAAGTGAGGGGAAAGTGTGTGTGAGTCTCGCTCGGTCGTGTCCGACTGTTTGCCACCCCATGGACTGTAGCCTGCCAGGCTCCTCTGTCCTGGGGATTTTCTAGGCGAGAATAGTGGAGTGGGGTGCCATTTCCTCCTCCAGGGGATCCCCACGCAGGGAACGAGCCTGGGTCTCCTGTATTGCAGGCGGATTCTTTACCGTCAGAGCCACCAGGGAAGACCAAGTAGGGGGAAGTGTGGTGCTAAATCCAGCGCCACTGGAGGGGAAAACGCTGCTGTTAGCACGACCCATTTTTTTGGAAGCAGGACTAATTTAAAGATGACTCAGAAGAGATGCTACAACACTTGGAGGCAGCTTTTTAACAGTGAAAGGGCTTTGGAAAACCCTAATTGTAATGATGGCAATGAGGCGACTGCTGCCAGCTGGGATGTGCAGGGTTCGGAGGCCTTCATCTCAGCCTCAGCCCTGCTCCTGCTGCGACCCCCGGCTCGGCCCCCCACCCCACAGTGGGGCGGTCAGGACGCCAGCCCCATCGTGTGGCCCACCTGAGGCAGCGCTCGGATGGACAGGACTCCGGCTTGTTCTTGGGCCGTCTGGACGGCGCAGCTCCTGGGGCTGCCCACAGGGAGCTGGAGGCAGGCGAAGACCACCAGCTTCCTCTGAAAGCCGTGAACACCCACCGCTGCGTTGGCCAGGGCCAGTCCCAGGGGCCAGAGGCGGGTTATTGCGCCCTGGAGCCTGGTCTGAGCCAGGGGCAGCGGGCTGGAGCTCGGGGAACAGGGAGCTTGAGATGAGTGTTTTTCTTCCACACCATCCAGTTCTTCAGAAGCAAGGAAGGCCATTCTGATCTTAAAAAAGAATACCACATCACAGCTTTCTCTTAATGGAAAACAGAAACCAAAGGCTCTTCGGTGATTCGCCCTTAACAAGGTGAACTGAAGGGCACCTGGCTGGGTGTGGCACAAGCCTGTACTCAAGGCTGTGCTGAGGCTTCACATTCTTTTAAAAAATAACAGCCTTGGGGTGTGCTCAGAGCAGGGGGCCTGAAGAAATGGCTCGTCTGTTTATAACACACCCGACAGGAATCTGGGTTCACTGTGATGAGGGACATAAAACGTGTGGCCTTCCTATGAACAGAAACCCAACACGTGTCCCCCTGACCTCTGTGTGGCTGCTGGGCAGGGCCAGTACTGGAAGGAAAGCCGCAGCACGTAGTGGGGGAGCTTGCCACCTGGAGCCTGTCTAGTCCGTGCCTGGGTGGGCCCGGAGTGGCCTCATAAAGGGTCTGAACCTCTCATTTCAAGGAGAAAGAAAAAGATTCCAACTGTATGGGAAAGGCAAAACTGTGGAGACAATAAAAAGATCCGTGGTGGTGGTCAGGAGTTTGCAGCGAGGAATATACAGAGTACAGAAGTTTGCATGAGCAGCGACGTTATGGACACACGTGGGCACACTTCTGTCCAAACCCAGAGCATGCAACACTGCCCCGCCCGCTGAAGTGAACCCTAAGGTGGCCCGGGGATGCTCTGGCTGCGTCAGTGCAGCCCTCCGTGGTCTAAGAGAAAGAGAAGAGGCTCCATTCTGTTGATAATGGCTGCTCATGTGAGGGGAGGCGGTATATGGGGAATTTCTGTACATTCCTGTCAAGTTTTATTGTAAACCTAAAACTGCTTTAAAAAAAGGAAAAGATCTCCAAAAAAATTTAACACTGAGGGTAGACACTTTTGGCAAAACTTTTGTTTCACTTTTATGTATGTATACATATTATATATGTGTGTGTGTGTGTTGGATTGTGATATAAAATGTGTTTTTTTTTTTTTAGATCAAAGAAGCCTGCAGGCCACTGTGGTTAATTATACCGGCAAATAAAAGCATAAATTAACCTCAAAAAAAAAAAAAAACAATCCACCTTATTGAGATCTAGTTGATACACTGTGACATTCATGCTTTTAAAGTGTGCGGCTGTGTGAGTTTTAGTGTATTCCCAGAGTGGCGGCTGTGTGAGTTTCAGTATATTCCTGTGTGCGGCTGTGTGAGTTTTGTGTGTTCCCAGAGTGGCTTGCACCCTTCTGTCACCTGCCGCGTGGCTGGCGCGGTGCCCACATCACTCGTGAGGCCCTGCGGTCACCTGCCCCGCGGGCAGGGCCAGTCCCCGGCCCGGGCCCATCACTGGCCGCCCTGACCTCCGGCTCAGCACTTACCCTCCACTCCCGCCACGCGCGCTTGATGACCGTGGCAGCCGCATGCAGCCGCTGGACGTGCTTCCGAGTCAGCCAGGAACGGACGGCTGAGGGGTTTGTCCAGAAACAGGAAACGAGAGTTAACATGCCAGTTAGAGCTCTTAGTAAACCAGGCTACACCAGCGCCAGAGCTGCCGTAAACGTGGGCATAAACGGCGGCACCCACGTGAGGTCAGGGACTGAGTCAGCGGGACGCAGACCTGGCTCTGAAAAACAGCGCTCAGATCTGCAGGCAGATGCCTGCAGCCAAGGGGAAGCTGCCACCTCTCACCCTGGGCAGCGCCCAGGGAGCACGAGGGGTCTCAACTGTCTGCACCTTTTAAAATGACCTCTGTTTTTGGAAGCTCTCATTTGAATTTGCTTGATCGCCTTATGAATCCATGAAGAATGCCACCACACCCCCACACCTGGTGAAGGTCATAGCTACTGGACGGGAGGCTGATCATGAGGCAATTTTAATTTTCTCCTTTTGAAATACGCATTTTCTGATTTCTTGGTACAGTCACTCAGAAAAGGGGCTATTTGGTAAAGACATATGAAAGTCCCTGTTCTCAACCCAGGTCGTTTTGCAGCACCCTTCATATTTTTCAGGCCCAACACCCCTTAGGAAGGTGGCATCAGCTTGCTGTGTAAGCGCATCATCCAGGCTTAAGCATCAGATTGGAAGTGGGGTTTCCATGAAACTAAAAATATTCTCAAAAACACTTCTTAGCTGGATCACAAGGATGGGTCCATAATGTAGCCATGCCTCCACCAGTGTCAGATATTTGGGTTGTTTCTAGTATTTTTGCTTTTCACACGGAGGCTGTGTCATGGTTCATACTTGCTTCCTTGTTTCATCAGATCTTACTGGTTTTTACCTTAAGTGCAACAAGCCCAGGAACCCAGGTGATGATGAGAGTTGTCATCAAGGGGAATAATACATGACATGCTAGCTAGGGCTGGGGGAGGGGGATTCAAGGCGACTTCTGAGCCTCTGTCCCCTATGGAGCACCCTTACTTGGGGTGGGACGTGGTCTGCACTGAACTGGGGGTGCTCTGGGTGAGCTGGACAGGGAATTGGAGGCCCAGCACACCACGGGGACACAGCTAGAGGACACAGTCCGCTCTGGTCTGTGGGGACTCCAGGAGCAGCGTCTGGAGGGAAACGGGCATCCTGTGGGGTCATGTGCAGCTGCAGAGATGGCCGCCCCTGGGCCGGGCCCGCCTGCCGGCCATGAGTGCAGGCCCTGTGCCCCGGGCCCCCTCCTACCTGCCTGGATGAGCACAGCTGCCCGCCTCCGCCCGGCCTGTGTGCGGCACCAGTGTCTCCTCCAGCCACGCTGGATGCGGCGGGCACACTGCTCCAGCACCTGGGCACGCCCGCGTTCCAGGAGCTCCAGCTGGGGGAAGGGCATCCGCTGAGGTCCTCAGCCTCCCACGCTCTCTGTCCTCCACCCGGGCCCATGGCCGCCAGCTCCTCACCCAGGCCCGCTTACCGTGGAGTCGGTCATGAACACCTTGGTCCTGCCGCAGTGCAGCGGGGCTGGCAGCGCATGGAGGATCTCCTGGAGGAGGCCCTCCAGCATGGCCGGCTCGGTGCATGGAGGGCGCTCTGAGGATGGAGACAGGGCCCGTCAGCGTGTCACCATCCCCTGAGCGTCCCCCTGACGTGCCACAGGCTTCCTTCCCGCTGCACCTGCTTCTCAACATCCCTTCCTTCCTTTTGGGGAAGAGGCAGGAGGGGGCCTCTTCTCATTGTCCCCCAGGCTGCCCCGAGGGATCTCGGGGTCCCCCGGGAGGCTGTGCCCTGCCCTGGCCGGCAGCCCCCACCCAGGAGGTCCCCTCAGGCTGGGGGTACTTGGTCCTAGACTCCCACGCTGCTTCACCAGCCTGTTTCCAAGGCCCCAAACATGCTGAGGGCTGCACGGGGCAGCCCAGCCTCCCCCTCTGCCCCCAAACCCACCCTCCCCAGATGGAAAGCAGAGAACAGACCCCCAGACCCCAGCCGAGGCTCTGCCTGCCCCCCACACCTGG
>SJXQ01003392.1:0-81931 GCA_006408695.1 Aepyceros melampus
TTACTGCCACGGTTCCTGACCTTCAACGTAGGATAGCTCCTCTAGGCCGTCCTGTGCCTGCCCAGCCACCACTCCTTGGGTTGCTCCTCCCGGCCGCTGGCCATGGCCTCGGGTGTGGGTGGCTCCTCTCAGCTGCAGCTCCTGGCCTCGTGGGCGAGGTGGCTTCTCCCGGCCGCCCCAGACCTCAGACGTGGGGTGTCTCCTCCCTGCCACCACTGGCCTCGGACGTGGGGTAGCTCCTCTCGGCCGTTCTTGTGCCGTCGCAACCTGGCAGTTTACTCATTATCAGAGAAATTCAAATCAAAACCACAATGAGGTACCATTTCACACCAGTCAGAATGTCTGCGATCCATCTTATAGGGTTTGTTATTATTGTTTAGTCACTAAGTCATATCCAAATTTCTTTTTGGTTGTATCATTTTATTATGGGCTGTCTATTTGCCTCTGTTTTTGTTTCTCCCTAATGATGCCTTTCTTTCTTTTCTTTCTTTCTTTCTTTTTTTTTTTTTTTTGACTCTATGTACTGTTAGCCCACCAGGCTCCTCTGTCCATGGAATTCGCAGACAAGAATGCTGGAATGGCTTGCCATTTTCTTCTCCAGGGGCTCTTCCTGACCCAGGAATTGAACCTGTGTATCCTGCATGGCAGGTGGGTTCTTTACCACTTAGGGAAGCCCCTTATAGGGTTTAGCAGAGATTAAATAAAATAATTCTCTTAAAACAGTGCTTGACTTGGCTGAAGTGCTTAATAAGTAGCAACTGTTTCTTTCAAGTGATACAGGTAAAAAATAAACAAACAATACTCATATGTAGTTCACCTCAAGAGAAACAAAAATCATTGTGAATTATTTTGTGGCGTTTTATGAGGCATTACCAACTCACTAAATCGCTAAACACTATAATAGATGAAACGGTGTTTTTAAGTCCACTTCAATCTAATTGTCTATCCACATTAGATCATTTCTGATACAACATTAGTTTTACTTCTAGTCATTGAATGTGTTCATTTACACAAACCATATTTCTCTCAAAGATTCCATGAATGAACTCAAACTTTTTGAAGAGAAGGACTTGCCTTTGGTTATTTTGCAGTCAGGTAAGAAGAAATTGCCTAAATGGAAAGTTGAGTTATATATACAGCCAAATGTCATTTACTTTGCAGAAAACACTAGAAAAACTTTTATTAAAACAAATTTAATACCCATTCATAGATTGATATTTTTCACATGTAGGCACTCACATACACATTTGTAAGTCAAGAAATGTGTAGCAGTGTATATTGGATCTGTTGCTGCTGAACTTCTAAACTGCACTTGAGAGAAATTTACTGTTTTCCCAAAGCAAGGTTGCCTCTTTTTGTTGTTATTTCTGTTGTTTGATTTTTTTTCTCCCTTTCTCCTTGAGATATTGTGACCCAGAAAAGACATCAACTATATGTAACAATTATTTTTATAAGAAACACTCCAACATGAGATATATTCTGTTTTTTATTTATTTACTCAGTGCTACTCTAATTTTTAATATGCTATCTGTAACTTACTAAATTGATTTCAAAAACCAACAATCTATCAGGCTTTGTTTAATAATCCTGAGGTCTAGATGTGATAATGTGTTTAAGAGGTTCCTAACTAAAAGGTGTGTCTAGAGCCTAGAATCTCTCCTGTAATCTGGATATTCATTTATTTGTTCATTCTTCGTAGATATTTACTGAAAATCACTAAATTCTCATGTCCAGAAAACATGGATAGAGCATCAGATAAAATGTAAAGTTTTTCTCCTTATATAACAATAGTATCTCTCTTACTTTCTTCATAAAGAACTTAATATTAGTGTCATAAATAAATCAGTTCAGTACAGTTGCTCAGTCACATCCGACTCTTTGTGACCCCATGAATTCCAGCACACCAGGCCTCCCTGTCCATCACCAACTCCTGGAGTTCACTCAGACTCACGCACATTGACTCAGTGATGCCATCCAGCCATCTCATCCTCTGTCGTCCCTTTTCTCCTCCTGGCCCCAATCCTTCCCAGCATCAGAGTCTTTTCCAATGAGTCAACTCTTCACATGAGGTGGCCAAAGTACTGGAGTTTCAGCTTTAGCATCATTCTTTCCAAAGAAATCTCAGGGCTGATCTTCAGAATGAAGTGGTTGGATCTCCTTGCATTCCAAGGGACTCTCAAGAGTCTTCTCCAACACCACAGTTCAAATGCATCAATTTTTCAGCGCTCAGCTTTCTTCACAGTCCAACACTCACATCCATACACGACCACAGGAAAACCCATAGCCTTGACTAGACAGACTTTAGTCAGCAAAGTACTGTCTCTGCTTTTGAATATGCTATGTAGGCTGGTCATAACTTTTCTTCCAAAGAGTGTCTTTTAATTTCATGGCTGCAGTCACCATCTGCAGTCATTTTGGAGCCCCAAAAATAAAGTCTGACCCTGTTTCCACTGTTTCTCAATCTATTTCCCATGAAGTGATGGACCAGATGCCATGATCTTCATTTTCTGAATGTTAAGCTTTATGCCAACTTTTTCACTCTCCTCTTTCACTTTCATCAAGAGGCTTTTTAGTTTCTCTTCACTTTCTGCCATAAGGGTGGTGTCATCTGCATATCTGAGGTTATTGATATTTCTCCCAGCAATCTTGATTCCAGCTTCTGTTTCTTCCAGTCCAGCGTTTCTCATGATATACTCTGCATATAAGTTAAATAAGCAAGTGACAATGTACAGCCTTGACGTACTCCTTTTCCTATTTGGAACCAGTCTGTTCTTCCGTGTCCAGTTCTAACTGTTGCTTCCTGACCTGCATACAGATTTCAAGAGGCAGGTCAGGTGGTCTGGGATTCCCATCTCTTTCAGAATTTTCCACAGTTTCTTGTGATCCACACAGTCAAAGGCGTTGGCATAGTCAATAAAGTAATAATAGAACTCTTTCACTTTCATCAAGAGGCTTTTTAGTTTCTCTTCACTTTCTGCCATAAGGGTGGTGTCATCTGCATATCTGAGGTTATTGATATTTCTCCCAGCAATCTTGATTCCAGCTTCTGTTTCTTCCAGTCCAGCGTTTCTCATGATATACTCTGCATATAAGTTAAATAAGCAAGTGACAATGTACAGCCTTGACGTACTCCTTTTCCTATTTGGAACCAGTCTGTTCTTCCGTGTCCAGTTCTAACTGTTGCTTCCTGACCTGCATACAGATTTCAAGAGGCAGGTCAGGTGGTCTGGTATTCCCATCTCTTTCAGAATTTTCCACAGTTTCTTGTGATCCACACAGTCAAAGGCGTTGGCATAGTCAATAAAGTAATAATAGATGTTTTTTCTGGAACTCTCTTGCTTTTTCCATGATCCAGCAGATGTTGGCAATTTGATCTCTAGTTCCTCTGCCTTTTCTAAAACCAATTAGAACACCAGGAAGTTCACAGTTCACGTATTGCTGAAGCCTGGCTTGGAGAATTTTGAGCATTACTTTACTAGCATGTGAGATGAGTGCCATTGTGCAGTAGTTTTAGCACCCTTTGGCATTGCCTTTCTTTGGGATTGGAATGAAAACTGATCTTTTCCAGTCCTGTGGCCACTGATGAGTTTTCCAAATTTGCTGGCATATTGAGTACAGCACCTTCACAGCATCGTCTTTCAGGCTTTGAAATAGCTCAACTGGAATTCCATCACCTCCACTGGCTTTTTTCATAGTGATGCTTTCTAAGGCCCACTTGACTTCACATTCTAGAATGTCTGGCTCTAGATGAGTGATCACACCATCATGATTATCTTGGTTGTGAGGATCTTTTTTGTACTGTTCTTCTGTATATTCTTGCTACCTTTTCTTGACATCTTCTGCTTCTGTTAGTTCCGCACAATTTCTGTCCTTTATCAAGCCCATCTTTGCATGAAATATTCCCTTGGTATCTGTAATTTTCTTGAAGAGCTCTCTAGTTTTTCCCCTGTGTTCTTTTCCTCTATATCTTTGCATTGATCACTGAAGAAGGCTTTCTTATCTCTTCTTACTATTCCTTGGAACACTGCATTCAGATGCTTATATCTTTCCTTTTCTCCTTTGCTTTTCACCTCTCTTGTTTTCACAGCTATTTGTAAGGCCTCCCTAGACAGCCATTTTGTTTTTTTGCATTTCTTTTCCATGAGGATGGTCTTGAATCCTGTCTCCTGTACAATGTATGAACTTCATTCCATAGTTCATCAGGCACTCTATCTATCAGATCTAGGCTCTTAAATCTATTTCTCACTTCCACTGTATAATCATAAGGGATTTGATGTAGGTCGTACCTGAATGATCTAGCGTAGATGGCTGCGACCAGCACACTAAGTGTGGCCGAGAGAAGCTACCCCATATTCAAGGTCAGGGGCAGAAGCCAGGAGGTCCTCATGCCCGAAGGGTGGTGGCCAAGAGGAGTTACCCCATGTCTGGGGTCAGGGGCAGCAGTTGAGAGTGCCAGGCTGTGACAGTGCAGCAAGGGCAGAGAAGAGCTACCCCATGTCCGAGGTCAGGGGTGGTGGCCAGGAGGAGCAACCCCACGCCCAAGGAGCTGTGGCTGTGTGGGCGCAGGAGGGCCTAGAAGAGCTATCCCTCGTTGAAGGTCAGGAAGGGTGGTGGTGAGGAGATACCCTTCATCCAAGATAAGGAGCAGCGGCTGTGCTTTGCTTGAGCAGCCATGAAGAGATACCCCACATCCAAATTAAGAGAAACCCAAATAAGTTGGTAGGTGTTGCAAGAAAGCATCAGAGGACAGAAACACTGAAACCATACTCACAGAAAACTAGTCAATCTAATCACACTAGGACCACAGCCTTGTCTAACTCAATGAAACTAAGCCATGCCCACGGGGCAACCCAAGATGGGCGGGTCATGGTGGAGAGGTCTGGCAGAATGTGGTCCACTGGAGAAGGGAATGGTAAGCCACGTCAGTATTCTTGCCTTGAGAACCCCATGAACAGTATGAAAAGGCAAAATTATAGGATACTGAAAAAGGAACTCCTCAGGTCAGTAGGTGCCCAATATGCTACTTGAGATGAGTGGAGAAATAACTCCACAAAGAATGAAGGGAAGGAGCCAAAGCAAAAACAATACCCAGCTGTGGATGTGACTGGGATAGAAGCAAAGTCAGATGCTGTAAAGAGCAGTATTGCATAGGAACCTGGAATGTCAGGTCCATGAATCAAGGCAAATTGAAAGTGGTCAAACAAGAGATGGCAAGAATGAACGTTGACATTCTAGGAATCAGTGAACTAAAATGGACTGCAATGGGTGAATTTAACTCAGATGAGCATTATATCTACTGCTGTGGGCAGGAATCCCTCAGAAGAAATGGAGTAGCCATCATGGCCAACAAAAGAGCCCAAAATGCAGTCCTTGGATGCAATCTCAAAAATGACAGAATGATCTCTGTTCGTTTCCAAGGCAAACCATTCAGTATCACAATTATCCAAATCTATGCCCCAACCAGTAATGCTGAAGAAGCTGAAGTTGAACAGTTCTATGAAGACCTACAAGACCTTTTAGAACTAACACCCAAAAAAGATGTCCTTTTCATTATAGGGGACTGGAATGCAAAAGTAGGAAGTCAAGAAACACCTGGAGTAACAGGCAAATTTGGCCTTGGAATGCAGAATGAAGCAGGGCAAAGACTAATAGAGTTTTGCCAAGAGGATGCACTGGTCATAGCAAACACCCTCTTCCAACAACCCAAAAGACTCTACACATGGACATCACCAGATGGTCAACATCGAAATCAGATTGATTATAGTCTTTGCAGCCAAAGATGGAGAAGCTCTATACAGTCAACAAAAACAAGACTAGGAGCTGACTGTGGCTCAGATCATGAACTCCTTATTACCAAATTTAGACTTAAATTGAAGAAAGTAGGGAAAACCTCTAGACCATTCTGGTATGACCTAAATCAAATATATCAGTTACACCTCAGTAAATCTGTGGGGAAAAAAAAAGAAAATAAAGTTAAAACAATTTAAATGTAAGACTGAGATAACCCAAGTTATTTTCCTAATTAGAGGAAAATGAAAAGAGTGTCAAACCATCTCTAATATATTTTACTTGTGGTAGAAGAGCCACAAGAACTTGAATTTTCTCTTTTGGAGAAAAGCAGCTAGAATGTTACCTATGCTGGGAAAGAAGACAGTGCTGGGCACCTAATCCTTCTTGGGTCAGAGAATCAGAATCATTAGTAGGGCCTCCAGGCAGATGAGGGATCCACTTAGTAACCTCTTTCATTTTCCTTAGCTGAACCTTGAGATATGTTAGGTTTGATACTCACAATTTGCCTAAAGCTGTCAGTCTGCTTAGTTAGCATGTAGCACAATAGAGTGCATATAGTAAGAATAACATTTCATTCGAATTTTATTTATTGTAAACTGTAGTTCTGAAAAATGTCATCTTAATGTATTATTCATACCATGTAATTGTTTATTTACAACTTTATCAATTTGAAGGGGATCATGGTAAGCACTGTTATAGATGCTCGTGTATATCCTCAACTGTTAATATATAGCATAGTATAAAGATGATGATAAATACCCAAAATACTACTGCTATTACCAGCTATTACTGCTACCACTATTATGATAATTATTACTACAATATATTGAGCTCTCACTGTATACCAGCTCTGAAATGTGTAATTGTCATAAAGTACAATCTCATTTTTAGACAAGTCAAAAAATTTAACAAGTTGTAGAATAACTGATACATGGGTGAAATGACAGTGATGAGAATAAAGCTTAAATATCTATCTCTATCTATCTATCTATATCTATCTATATGTATATACATTTAAGAATAAGAATTCAGTTGGTTAAAATACACCATATAATAAGACTTCATCATTTTAACTTATATGATGCCACCGGTATACTTCAAATTATAAAGATTCATGATGACTATCAATGTGACTGAATCACTGTAGAAGCCACAAAAGACTAACATTAAACAGTGGATTTTCTTTGCTAACAATATAAAAATTTTATGGTTCATTTGTTTTCCTTTATTATAGACAAATAAACCTGTCATTAATTTAATATTCTATTATAAAATACCGAAATACCCTCATTTCCTTATTGAAGACATCAGAGAAGCATTGTATAATTTTGTAGTATTACTCAGCTTTATTCTGTTCATTTTAATACTGTTTTTATTCAATTTTATCTGTTGCAGAAGTGGAATTGCTTTACATATTGCATAGTTTGAAATAAAATTAGAGGTGATGTCTTAATTTTTTCCTTATCTCAAAATATTCATGTTGCTATCTTTTAATAGGAAATATTTTCTAAAATTATTTTCTTTGCTAGGTACTGATTATAGACTAAAAAGAAAATAGGAAAGAGAGAGAAATACAGAAATTCATTTTGTCATTATTTCTCTCATCATTTCAATTAGTAAATTCAATTATCAAAAGAAGTGAATTCATTTGGGTTTGTAAAATAATGAAACAGTTTTCTCTCAGTATCACAATTGACTATTAGAAAATTATTAAAATAGAATAATATATAAATAATCCTATATGCACTTGCTATTAGTTGATTTATAAAAATATATTGGATATGCCTTTAAATGAAGACTTCAGAATTTACCCATTGTTATATATTATTGTAACTTTTAAATATACATGTCTATCTTTATATTCCACATTGCTTTGATACTCAGTTTTTTTCTTCTTTCTGCATTCCCAGAGAACACAGATGCTACTTTGTTTCATTCTTTTTTGAGGAACTTTAAGCATAAGAGAAAATTTGGCAAAGAGATAAGACTAAAGGGAGTGAATTATTCTGTCAGCTCATGAATTTCTCAATGGGGATCCATCTACCAGAATCCTTACTGTTATCATCATGTTGGCATATTTATTTCATATATCTATCTAAATAAATTCAATATATTTTGAAAATATATATATTTTAGAAAATTGGAGTATTGCTTTAAACAAATATGCAGTTTTTAATAAGTAATAGCAACTACACAATACATATGTGTTCAAAGAATAGTTTAAGGAGTAAATGAATGCTTAAAAGAAATATCGCTTTGCATTTCTGTGTGTGTGTGTGTGTGTGTGTACGCTCAGTCATGTCTGACTCTTTGTGATCTCATGAACTGAAGCCCTCACAGGCTTCTCTGTTCCTGGGATTTTCCAGGCAAGAATACTGGAGTGAGTTGCTATTTCCTTCTCCAGGGGATCTTCCCAATCCAGGGACTGGGACTGAACAGGCATCTCCTATGTCTTCCACATTGGCAGGCAGATTCTTTATCACTGAGTCTTACTGTTGTTGTAACAAACAACCACAAGATGAATGACTTAAAATGATATATGTTTACTATCTTGTGTTTATGAAGGTCAGAATTCCTAAATGAGTTACAATCAAGATATTGAAGAACATCAACATCGAACTACTCAATCTTAAAGGAAATTAACTCTGAAAATTCGATTTCCAAAGTCACTGCAGATGGTGACTTGTAGCCATGAAATTAAAAGATGCTTACTCCTTGGAAGAAAAGTTATGACCAACCTAGACAGCATATTCAAAAGCAGAGATATTACTTTGCCAACAAAGGTCCGTCTAGTCAAGGCTATGGTTTTTCCAGTAGTCATGTATGGATGTGAGAGTTGGACGGTGAAGAAGGCTGAGTGCTGAAGAATTGATACTTTTGAACTGTGGTGTTGGATAAGACTCTTGAGAGTCCCTTGGACTGCAAGGAGATCCAACCAGTCCATTCTGAGGGAGATCAACCCTGGGATTTCTTTGGAAGGAATGATGATAAAGCTGAAACTCCAGTACTTTGGCCACCTCATGTGAAGGGTTAACTCATTGGAAAAGACTCTGATGATGGGAGGGATTGGAGGCAGGAGGAGGAGATGACAGAGGACGAGTGGCTGGATGGCATCACTGACTCGATGAACATGAGTCTGAGTGAACTCCAGGAGTTGGTGATAGACAAGGAGGCCCGGTGTGCTGCGACTCATGGAGTGGCAAAGAGTCGGACACGACTGAGTGACTGAACTGACTGACTGACTGATTCATTGAAATGACTGATGCTGAAGTTAAACCTCCAATACTTTGGCCATCTGATGTTAAGAGCTGACTCATTAGAAAATACTCTAATTCTGGGAAAGATTGAGGGCAGAAGGAGAAGGGATAAGAAAGAATGAAATGATTGTATGGCATCATGCAATCAATGGATATGAGTTTCAGCAAGCTCTGGGAGATAGTGAAGGACAGGGAAGCCTGGGGTCACAAAGAGTCGGACAAGACAGAGTGACTGAACAACAACAAGATATTGACACATCTCCATTCTTTATAGAGTTTCTGTCGGAAAGTTTATTTCACTGGGTTTTCTGCATCTAGAGGCTGCCTGTGTTCTTTTTTTTTTTTTTTTTACTTTATTTTACAATACTGCATTGGTTTGCCATACATCAACATGAATCTGTCACGTGTGTGCCCATGTTCCCAATCCTGAACCCCCCTCCCACCTCCCTCCCCATACCACCTCTCTGGGTCATCCTAGTGCGCCAGCCCCAAGCATCCTGTATCCTGCACTGAACCTACACTGGTGATTCGTTTCTTATATGATCTTATACATGTTTCAGTGCCAATCTCCCAAATCATCCCACCCTCTCTCTCTCCCACAGAGTCCAAAAAACTGTTCTATACATCTGTGTCTCTTTGGCTGTCTCACATACAGGGTTATCATTACCGTCTCTCTAAATTCCATGTATATGTGTTAGTATACTGTATTGGTGTTTTTCTTTCTGGCTTACTGCACTTTGTATAATGGGCCCCAGTTTCATCCACCTCATTAGAACTGATTCAAATGCGTTCTTTTTAATGGCTGAGTAATACTCCATTGTGTATATGTACCACTGCTTTCTTATCCATTCATCTGCTGATGGACTCTATCTAGGTTGTTTCCATGTCCTGGCTATTATAAACAGTGTCGTGATGAACATCAGGGTACACATGTCTCTTTCAATTCTGGTTTCCTGTCTATGCCCAGCAGTGGGATTGCTGGGTCATAAGGCAGTTTTATTTCCAGTTTTTTAAGGAATCTCCACACTGTTCTCCATAGTGGCTGTACTAGTTTGCATTCTCACCAACAGTGTAAGAGGGTTCCCTTTTCTCTACACCCTCTCCAGCATTTATTGCTTGTTGACTTTTGGATCGCAGCCATTCTGACTGGTGTGAAATGGTACCTCATTGTGGTTTTGATTTGCATTTCTCTGATAATGAGTGATGTTGAGCATCTTTTCATGTGTTTGTTAGCCATTCGTATGTCTTCTTTGGAGAAGTGTCTATTTAGTTCTTTGGCCCATTTTTTGATTGGGTCATTTATTTTTCTGGAGTTGAGCTGCATAAGCTGCTTGTATATTTTTGAGATTAGTTGTTTGTCAGTTGCTTCATTTGCTATTATTTTCTCCCATTCAGAAGGCTGTCTTTTCACCTTGCTTATAGTTTCCTTTGTTGTGCAGAAGATTTTAATTTTAATTAGATCCAAATTATTTATTTTTACTTTTATTTCCAATATTCTGGGAGGTGGATCATAGAGGATCCTGCTGTGATTTATGTCAGATAGTGTTTTGTGTATGTTCTCCTCTAGGAATTTTATAGTTTCTGGTCTTACGTTTAGATCTTTAATCCATTTTGAGTTTATTTTTGTGTATGGTGTTAGAAAGTGTTCTAGTTTCATTCTTTTACAAGTGGTTGACCAGTTTTCCCAGCACCACTTGTTAAAGAGATTTTCTTTTCTTCATTGCATATTCTTGCCTCCTTTGTCCAAGATAAGGTGTCCATAGGTGTGTGGATTTCTCTCTGGGCTTTCTATTTTGTTCCATTGATCTACATTTCTGTTTTCGTGCCATACCATACTGTCTTGATGACTGTGGCTTTGTAGTAAAGCCTGAAGTCAGGCAGGTTGATTCTCCAGTTCCATTCTTCTTTCTCAAGATGGCTTTGGCTATTCGAGGTTTTTTGTATTTCCATACAAATTGTGAAATCATTTGTTCTAGCTCTATGAAAAATACCACTGGTAGCTTGATCAGGATTGCATTGAATCTGTAGATTGCTTTGGGTAGTATACTTATTTTCACTATATTGATTCTTCCGATCCATGACCTTGGTATATTTCTCCATCTATTAGTGTCCTCTTTGATTTCTTTCACCTGTGTTTTATAGTTTTATAGTTTATAGAGGCTGCCTATGTTCCTGAGGCATTGTCCTATTTCCTTATCCTCAGTGCTGCCTCTCTCACTGCTATTTCTCTGGTTTTCTTTTCTCTTTCAATGTAATCACCTCAGTGAATACATTAGCCTCACTGGGAAAATCATGGATAATTTCATTATTTTAAAGGTAGATTAGCATCCTTAGTTCCATCTGCAACTTTAGTTTCCACCTTTACCATAGGACATGGAAATCTTTGGGAAAGCCATAACTTTGCCTATCATACTATTATATGATACTGTATTCTAATAAGTAACTTGAAAGGGAGACAGACCTAGAAAGGGAGAGTTTTGGAGATTATGAGAATTTTATACTGTATTTTAAATGAAAGTAAACTAAAGAATTTAAGCAAGAGAAACATCAGCAATTCAATTTATCTCTTTAAAGGGTTGCTTCTATGTAATGTATACAATTAATAGGAGTTTAGAATAGATTTGTAGTGAATTTCATGAAAAAATGTGAGAAAGAGAAAAATTAACAGAGCACAGACCCTCAGGAGGTAGCTCAATCAAATTTTGGACTCCTACTTAACCTGCTAAATATCCTTGGGAAATTCTCAGTTCCCTTATATGTAAATTGAGGATGATAGTGGCCCCAAACTCTTAGTTTTTGCTTTTGTTTTATTTTTTAATAAAACTAAGGTAGTACATGTAAAGAACTTAAAGTATTAGTATCAGTTGAGTTCACTTCAGTTCAGTCGCTCAGTCATGTCTGACTCTTTGAACTCCATGAATCGCAGCACACCAGGCCTCCCTGTCCATCACCAACTCCCGGAGTTCACTCAGACTCACGTCCATTGAGTCAGTAATGCCATCCAGCCATCTCATCCTCTGTCATCCCCTTCTCCGCCTGCACCCAATCCCTCCCAGCATCAGCGTCTTTTACAATGAGTCAACTCTTCGCATGAGGTAGCCAAAGTACTGGAGTTTCAGCTTTAGCATCATTCCTTCCAAAGAAATCCCAGGGCTGATCTCCTTCAGAATGGACTGTTTGGATCTCCTTGCACTCCGAGGGACTCTCAAGAGTCTTCTCCAACACCACAGTTCAGAAGCATCAATTCTTTGGTGCTCAGCCTTCTTCACAGTCCAACTCTCACATCCATACATGACCACAGGAAAAACCATAGCCTTGACTAGATGGACCTTAGTCAGCAAAGTAATATCTCTGCTTTTGAATATGCTGTCTAGGTTGGTCATAACTTTTCTTCCAAGGAGTAAGCATCTTTTAATTTCATGGTTGCAGTCACCATCTGCAGTGATTTTGGAGCCCCAAAAAATAAAGTCTGACATTGTTTCCAGTGTTTCCCCAGCTATTTCCCATGAAGTGACGGGACCGGATGCCATGATCTTCATTTTCTGAATGTTGAGCTTCAAGCCAATTTTTTCACTCTCCACTTTCATCAAGAGGCTTTTTGTATGATTCCCTTAATGAATATTAGTTTTATAAGATTTTGGAGATAAAGCTTATAGAATGACTAATGTGGTTTTAAGACAAAATTGAAAATGACTTCTTAATTTCTGAAAATCAAAGCTTTTTTAATGCTAAAGACTAGAGTTGGAGGATATATGATTAAGTACTCCAAGCATTTGTTTTTTACTTTGACCCTGGCAAGAATTTCAACAACAATGTTGAGCAAAAAAGTGCATGTAACTACTGTTGCTCAAATACCAGTTTGAAATTGAGCAGAGAATCATCGTATGTTCAGTTCAGTTCAGTGTATCAGTTGTGTTTGACTCTAAGCAGTCCATGGAATGCAGCACACCAGTCTTCCCTGTCCAGCACCAACTCGTGGACCTTGCTCAAACTCATGTGCATTGAATCGGTGATGTCATTCAGCCATCTCAGCCTCTGTCATCCCCTTCTTCTCCTGGCTTCAATCTTTCTCAGCATCAGGGTCTTTTCCAATGAGTCAGTTCTTCTCATAAGATAGGCAAAGCATTGGAATTTCAACTTCAGCAAGAGTCCCTCAAACGAATATTCAAGATTGATTTCCTTTAGGATTGACCGGTTTGATTTTCTTGCGGTTGAAGGGGCTCTCAAGGTCTTCTCCAACACCACAGTTCAAAAGCATCAATTATTCAGTGCTCACCTTTCTTTATGGTCCAACTCTCACATCCATATGTGACTACTGGGAAAACTATAGTTTGACTAGATAGACCTTTGTTGGCAAAGCAATATCTTTGCTTTTTAATATGCTCTCTGGGTTGGTCATAGCTTTTCTTCCAAGGAGCAAGTGTCTTTTAATTTCATGGCTTCAGTCACCATCTGCAGTGATTTTGAAGCCCCAAAATATAATTTCTCACTGTTTCCATTGTTGCACCATCTATTTTCCATGAAGTAATGGGACCAGATGCCAAGGTCTTAGTGTTTTGAATGTTGAGTTATAAGGCAACTTTTTCACTCTCTTCTTTCACTTTCAGCAGGAGGCTCTTTAGTTTTTATTCACTTCTGACATAAGGGTGATGTCGTCTGCATATCTGAGGCTATTGATATTTCTCCCAGAAATCTTGATTCTAGGTTGTGATTCATCCAGCCTGACATTTCACATGATGTACTTTGCATATAAGTTAAATGAGCAGGGTGACAATATACATCCTTGACATACACCTTTCCCAATTTGGAACCAGTCCGTTGTTGCATGCCCAGTTCTAAATGTTCCTTCTTGACTTGCATACAGCTTTCTCAGGAGGCAGGTAAGGTAGTCTTGTATTTTCATCTCTTGAAGAATTTTCCAGTTTGTTGTGATCCATGCAGTCTAAGGCTTTGCATAGTCAATAAAGCAGATGTTTTCTGGAACTTTATTGCTTTTTCTATAATGCAATGGATGTTTGCAATTTGAAATCTGGTTCCTATGACTCTTCTAAATCCAGCTTGACCATCTGGAAGTTCAAGGTTCATGTACTGTTGAAGCCTCAACTGGAGAATTTTGAGCATTACTCTGCTAGGCTGTGAGATGAGTGCAGCTGTGTGGTAGTTTGAACATTTTTTGGCATTGTCTATCTTAGGGATTGGAATTAAAACTGATCTTTCCAGGCCTGTGGCCACTGCCAAGTTTTCCAAATTCACTGACATATTGAATGCAGCACTTTCACAGCATCATCTTTCAGGATTTGAAATAGCTCAACTGGAATTTTATCACCTTCACTAGCTTTGTTCATAATGATGCTTCCTAAGGCACACTTAAATTCACATTCCAGGATGTCTGGCTCTAGTGAGTGATCACATCATCATGGTTATCTGGGTCATGAAGATCTTTTTTGTATAGTTCTTCTGTGTATTCGTGCCACCTCGTCTTAATCTCTTCTGCTTCAGTTGGGTCCATACCATTTCTGTCCTTTATTGTGCCCATTTTTGCATTAAATGTTCCATTTGGTATCTCTAATTTTCTTGAAGATATATCTAGTCTCTCCCATTCTATTGTTTTCCTCTATTTCTTTGCATTGGTCACTGAGGAGGGCTTTCTTACCTCTCCTTGCATTCTTTGGAAATCTGCTTTCCGATGCTTATAGCTTTCCTTTTCTCCTTTGCCTTCAGTTTCTCTTTGCGTGTTGGTTTATGCCAAGTCTGTTTTTGTTCCTATAAAAGCTACTATATTTTGTAACATGCACCATTATTCTTGTACCATACAGAAAAAAATAATAAATAAAATTTTCAAGTAGAATTATGACATACCATTCATCTAATAACAAATTACCTTTTTGATGTTAAAAGTGTGAAGGAAATTTATAGCTCAAAATCAATATAATAGAGTTGACTATTTTTGAAACTTTGTGGAGATGAAATCATCTGGTAAGCAGTCAGAGTGAAAAATGAATGTCTTGAGGAAATATGATAAGCTATAGATGAGGTGGAGGAATAAGAGATGAAGAAACTCTAGGTTTAGTCAATTTTTCTTTGATCTTAGCTGTCAGTGGGAGGGAGCTGGAAGAGAACATGCCATCCAGTGAATCTTCTTTTCCTTTCTTTTCTAAATGTAGAAGCAACCGTCCACATATGAATTTTGAAGATTGATTAAAAGGAATGAGTGCTTTTTCACAATGTGTTTGTCACCAAACCATGTGTATCATGAAGACCACTGCTAAATCTAAAATGGGAAAGGAAATAACTCATATCAGCACCATCATAATTGGACATTTAGACTCTGACAGGTCTACCAGAACTAGACATTTGATCTACAGATATGAGATCAACACAACCACCATCAAAAAATATTGAGAAGGAGGTTGCTGAGATGGGAAGGAGATTATTCTAGGTTGCCTGGGTCTTGGATAAACTGAAAGCTGAAATTGAGCTTGTTATCAACATTGATAGAAAACTCCCTGTGAAAATTCAAGACCAGCAATATTATGTGACCATTATTCATGCCCCAGGATGCAGAGACTTTATAAAAAATGTGATTACAGGCACATCTCAAACTGACTGTGCAGTGTCCTGATGGCTGCTGATAGTGATGGTGAATTTGAATCAGATATCTCTGGGAATGAACAGATTGTGAGCATACTCCTCTGGCTTACACAATGGGAGTGAAACAATTAATTGTTAGAGTCAACAAGATAGGACCACTGAGCCACCTTATAGTTAAAAGAAATACAAGAAAATCTTTAAGGAAGTCAACACCTATATTAAGAAAATTGGCTACAAACCCAACACAACATTATTTGTGCCAATTTTTATTTGTAATTTTGGCATGCTGGAATCTACTGGAACCAAGTGTTAACATGTCTTGGTTCAAGGGATAAAAAGCTACCCATAATAGTGGCAATGCCTGTGGAACTATGCTACTTGAAGCTCTAGATTGCATCCTGCCACCGCTCATCGAACTGTTAAACCCTTGTATCTGCTCTTGTTGTTGTTGTTGTTGTTGTTGTTGTTGTTCAGTCACTCAGTCATGTCTGACTCTTTGCAACTCTGTGGACTCCAGCATGACAGGCTTCTCTGTCCTTCACTATCTCCTGGAGTTTGCTCAAACCCATGTCCATTGATTCAGAGATGCCATCGAACCATCTCATCCTATTATCCCCTTCTCCTTCTGCCTGCAATCTTTGCCAGCATCAGGGCTTTTTCCAAAGAGTTGGCTCTTCTCATCTCTTCTAGGACATTTATAAAATTGGTGGTATTTGTACTATCCATGTGTGCTGAGTGAAGACTGCTGCTGCTGCGGCTGTTGCTACTGCTAAGTCATTTCAGTCGTGTCCAACTCTGTGCAACCCCATAGATGGCAGCCAACCAGGCTCCCCAGTCCCTGGGATTCTCCAGGTAAGAACACTGGAGTGGGTTGCCATTTCCTTCTCCAATGCATGAAAGTGAAAAGTGAAAGTGAAGTCGCTCAGTCGTGTACGACTCTTAGCGACCCTGTGGACTGCAGCCTACCAGGCTCCTCCATCCATGGGATTTTCCAGGCAAGAGTACTGGAGTGGGTTGCCATTGCCTTGTCCAGAGTGAAGACTAGTGTTCTCAAACCCAGCATGGTGGTTCAGTCAATGTTACAACTAAAGTCTATTTAAATGCAGCACAAACCTTTTAGTGAAACTCTCCCTGAGGACAACACGGCCTTCAATATCAAGAACATGTCTGTCAAAGATGTCTATTGTGGCAGCATGCCTTACATGCTTTTTACAACAGCAAAAATGACCCACCAATGGACATGGCTGATGTCATGGCTCAGGTGATTATCCTAAACAATCCAGCAGCCTAAATATGCATTGCACTGGATCATCACATGACTTAAATTGCTTGCAATTTTGCTGAGCTAAATGAGAATATTTATTGTTGCTCTGGGAAAATCTAGAAAATACCTGCTAGATTCTTGAAATCTGGTGATTCTGTTACCATGATATGTTTCTTGACAAACTCATGTGTGTTGATAGCTTCTGTGACAATAAACCTTTTAGTGAAACTCTCCCTGAGGACAACACGGCCTTCAATATCAAGAACATGTCTGTCAAAGATGTCTATTGTGGCAGCATGCCTTACATGCTTTTTACAACAGCAAAAATGACCCACCAATGGACATGGCTGATGTCATGGCTCAGGTGATTATCCTAAACAATCCAGCAGCCTAAATATGCATTGCACTGGATCATCACATGACTTAAATTGCTTGCAATTTTGCTGAGCTAAATGAGAATATTTATTGTTGCTCTGGGAAAATCTAGAAAATACCTGCTAGATTCTTGAAATCTGGTGATTCTGTTACCATGATATGTTTCTTGACAAACTCATGTGTGTTGATAGCTTCTGTGACAATCCTCATCTGAGGCACTTTCTTGTTGATGATATGAGATTTGTTTGCTGTGGGTATCATCAAAGTTGTGGACAAGGAGATGACTAGAAGTAGTAAGGTCACCAAGTATGCCCAAGAAGCTCAGAATGCTAAATGAGTATTATCCCCAATACCTGCCACCCCAGTCTTAATCATTGGTGAAAGAACTGTTTAAGAACTATTTATCTCAGTTGAAAAAGCCATTTCAGTTTAATAGTAAAAGGCTGAGTAAGGATAACAATGCTTCATAAAACCTTCAGAAGAAAATAAGAATGTCTTCTGGACAGTTTTTGTGTGTATGAATCCTTTTGTGACAATTTTAAGTTGTTAGGTTTTAAGTTATAAGTTTTGAATTTATTAGTTTTGGGTTTTTTTTTAATGTAAACAACTTGACCAAAATTTGTCACAGAATTTTGAGACTTACTGAAGCAAATATTAATGAAGGACATGTGTCTTCTTTTGGTCAATACTATAACTTCCTACAGCCTATTTAGGTAAAAGATTTCTGTAAGAGTTTCCCAAAATGTATTTGTGGTCAATTGCCTGCTCCGCCAGGCCCACACCTGTCATGTGGCACCTTCTTCAGGCCAAAAAGTGTCAAAATCAGCCTTGCAGTTCACTTCTTTCTCAACAAGACGATGAAAATGTGGACCAGACATTCAGTAAGGAACATGGATTAATTCTACTTCAGTGTGGGGCTTTCCAGGTGGCACTAGTGGTAAAGAACCTGCCTGCCATTACAGGAGACATAAAAGATGCAGTTTTGATACCTGGGTTGGGAAGATCCCTTGGAGAAGGAAATGATAACCCATCCCAGTATTCTTGCCTGGAAAATCTTATGGACCAAAGAGCCAGAGGCACTACAGTCCATGGGGTTGCAAAGAGTCAGACACAACTGAAGCAACTGACCACTCACCAGTTCAGTTCAGTTCAGTTGCTCAGTCATGTCCAACTCTTTGTGACCCCATGAATCGCAGCACGCCAGGCCTCCCTGTCCATCACCAACACCCGGAGTTCACTCAGACTCACTCACATTGAGTCCTTGATGCCATCCAGCCATCTCATCCTTAGTCGTCCCCTTCTCCTCCTGCCCCCAATCCCTCCCAGCATCAGGCTCTTTTCCAATGAGTCAATTCTTCGCATAAGGTGCCCAAAGTACTGGAGCTTCAGCTTTAGCATCATTCCTTCCAAAGAAATCCCAGGGCTGATCTCCTTCAGAATGGACTGGTTGGATCTCCTTGCAGTCCAAGGGACTCTCAAGAGTCTTCTCCAATGCCACAGTTCAAAAGCATCAATTCTTCTGCGCTCAGCCTTCTTCACAGTCCAACTCTCACATCCATACATGACCACAGGAAAAACCATAGCCTTGACTAGACGATCCTTAGTCGGCAAAGTAATGTCTCTGCTTTTGAATATACTATCTAGGTTGGTCATAACTTTTCTCCCAAGGAGTAAGCACCTTTTAATTTCATGGCTGCAGTCACCATCTGCAGTGATTTTGGAGCCCAAAAAAACAAAGTCTAACACTGTTTCTACTGTTTCCCCTTCTATTTCCCATGAAGTGATGGAGCCAGATGCCATGATTTTGTTTTCTGAATATTGAGCTTTAAGCCAACTTTTTCCCTCTCCTCTTTCACTTTCAATAAGAGGCTTTTTAGCTCCTCTTCACTTTCTGCCATAAGGGTGGTGTCATCTGCATATCGGAGGTTATTGATATTTCTCCCAGCAATCTTGATTCCAGCTTGTGTTTCCTCCAGTCAAGCGTTTCTCATGATGTATTCTGCATATAGGTTAAGTAAGCAGGGTGACAATATACAGCCTTGACATACTCCTTTTCCTATTTGGAACCAGTCTGTTGTTCCATGTCCAGTTCAAACTGTTTCTTCCTGACCTGCATACAGATTTCTCAAGAGGCAGGTCAGGTGGTCTGGTATTCCCATCTCTTTCAGAATTTTCCACAGTTTCTTGTGATCCACACAGTCAAAGGCGTTGGCATAGCCAAAAAAGCAGAAATAGATGTTTTTCTGGAACTCTCTTGCTTTTTCCATGATCCAGCGGATGTTGGCAATTTGATCTCTGGTTCCTCTGCCTTTTCTAAAACCAGCTTGAACATCAGGGAGTTCACGGTTCACGTATTGCTGAAGTCTGGCTTGGAGAATTTTGAGCATTAATTTACTAGCATGTGAGATGAGTGCAATTGTGCGGTAGTTTGAGCATTCTTTGGCATTGCCTTGGACCACTCACCATCTACCATGATTTCAGAATTCAGTAATTATGATTTAACATTTTTTTTCTGCATAAGAATTCTGATTCTGTTCATCTTCTCAAAAAGGGAGGAATCACTAAGTACCTAGGAAAAAGCTATGAGAGAGGTGTTAGTACTATGCTTCATAGATTAGGACAGATAAGCAAAGAATAACTTTGTACGTTAGGTGACTTATAAGAAGGCCAAACTCTAATCTTAAAGTTTCAAGAAATACACTTAAGCTTCTGTAGAATTATATCAATATTGCATAAACTTGTGGTTATAATGTCAATTTTAGCTTCCAGGCATACATATATTGAAGTAGTAGAACCTAAAGTGTGAGGCTTCATTAGTATTTATTCTACCCTGCTAGAGTTAATTGTATCCAGATTCTAGAAGAAAGAAAAGATACTGGAAATTGGGAAAAAAAAAAAAAAGAGTAGGAGAGAGGAAAAAGTGAATTATATGGAGAACAATAAATTAAGCAATATTCTGCAGAATGCATGTTACATGAAGAGAAGAAGATGAGTTTCAGACTCTTGTGGAGAAGTTTTCCCCTAATTGGTAAAGACAATTCTGCTAATGTAATGGGACGGAAGGTTGGAGTCCCTGCAGAAATGCTGGAGAGATATGCGACAGGACCAGGGCTGTTCTAATGGATAACTCAAAATCACTCAGCAAAAGATGAGGAAAGGTCATCCACTGCAAGTAGTGGGGCAGAATTAAGGTTGAGGAATTCCATGAAAGAAAGTGTGTGAAAATCTCTGTAGCAAAGAATGAATGAATGAGTTCAATAAGAGAAGTATACTAACATGGTCAATGAAACTGAAAGTTTTGCTGAATATGGTGATAAAAGACATTTACTTCACTGGGTTATTGTTTAAGATTAACTATTTGGCCTGGTATATAATAAATGTAACTTATTAATAATAATGGTTATTAATATTCAGTTCAGTTCAGTTCATTTGCTCAGTCATGTCCAACTCTTTGCAACCCCATGAATCACAGCATGCCAGGCCTCCATGTCCATCACCAACTCCCGGAGTTTACCCAAACTCATGCTCATTGAGTCAGTGATGCCATCCAGCCATCTCATCCTCTGTCATTCCCTTCTCCTCCTGCCCCCAGTCCCTCCCAGCATCAAGGTCTTTTTCAATGAGTCAACTCTTCCCATGAAGTGGCCAAAGTATTACCATGTAACAAAGTCCATGTTGTAAAATATTCCTCAACACCTCATTAAGCTGCTTTAATGTAAAGAATAGCTAAGTTTATTCTGGAAAAAAATAGCAGTGATTTTAGAGAATTTGCCTAAGAAAAGATGATACTGGATAATAGAATTAAAGCAAGGCAAAGGGAAAAGCAAAGACAAGAGTGTATGTTTCTTCTGTTCATGCTGATGGACATACAAATATTGAGGCTAGCAGCAGGCATATGGTGGAAAAGGTAAATGGTAGACCATGTGCTAACATCATCATGAACTATGGACTATCCACAGGAGACCAATAGGCTTCAATGCTGAAGTTGCCCATACAGGAGCTTCACAGGAGTGGGGTTTAATAAGTTGGAGAAATAATAGCCATTATGAAGAAGCATGGCTACTGTGACAGTTTAGCAACATAAAATAGTTCATTTGGATTGCAGTACCCATGAGAAATAGTGAAAGGGGTTAACTGGAGGAGCACTTCATGTCTAATCATTGCTAGCGTCACATCATGTTTATTCCTTTAGGCAACAAACATGTTTAAGCAGTACACTAATCAATGAAGTAGTTCTAGGAATGATGTGAAGGAAAGAAATAATAGCAAATCTCAATCCTCAGTTATTTGCCATGCTAGTGAGAAAAACAAGCTAGGAAAAAAAAAATGACCATATCTGCCACAAAGGAGACATGCCATAGATTATGAGTCTCTTTGAGACTTAAGAGCACAGTAGATGTCAACCAAACATAGACCTCAGGAATAATGTCTAGGGAGAGGGAACACCATATGCAATATTTTTAAGCAGAACACAATGCAGCACATTTATAAAATTAAGACTTTTGGACCAGAGTGTTGAGAGGGAGAGGAATGTGTGTTGAAAATGAAACTGGTTATGTAGGGAGGGGTGAAAAAACAAAAGCACTTCATGTTTGGTAAGAACTTGAAAAATAATAAGAAATATCTTATATGAGAAATCTCTCTTTCTGTCTTTCTGTCTCTGTCTCTCTTGTTTTTCTGTCTCACACATAGAATATAAGCAACAACACAGCAATGAATTGGAAGTGGGAGAATAGGTTAAAACTGAAACAAATTATATATTGCAGACATTATCATAACTGGAAGTTCAGAATACTTATATTTCTCCATAAATAAGTAGAACACTGAGATCAAGAATCAATTAAAGAACGTTTAAGTATTTTTGGAAATTAAAGGGTGGCTCTGCACAGTTTGATATTAAAATCTAAGGTAAATTCCTCCACAAATATGTGAGAAACTTGGCAATTTATATGAAAAAGTTTAAAATGAAGCTGTAATTATACTTTACAAAGATACTCTTCAGTTTCCACTAAAGAAACAAACAATGTAAGTTAGTCAAGTGTGGCCTTTAAAGAGCATGGTCATAGTAAAATACAATTGTTCTTCTGCATCTCTCTTTATAGGAAGGTTTTAATACATTTCTCTGTACCGTTAACTTTACTGAAATATTTATTGACTAAAATGTCCATAGAGGTAACTTTCTTCTTCTCACTTCAGCCCAGCTTCCATCATGCAGTTCTTCATTTCCAAAATGCATTTTGACACCTGTGTCATATTCCCTTAGCCACATTTCTCACACTTGAGATTCTGTTCTTTACCCTTTTTTTGACATCAGCTCTTTGAATTTCATCAATTATGTGTTAACCAATTATTTTTTCAGTTTGATCTCACTCTGAAGAACAGATTTTATACTGAACTTTTCATCCAAATATGTTAAAATAGTTTCTACTATATTTGTAGACAAATACGATTAAAACTCTTTTTAACAGGAGTGCCCAAAATGTTTCATTATATGTCTTCCATTCAGATAGTAAACTCATGCTGAGGCTCAAGGATTTAGTTGATACAAATATTTTCATAAAATGTCAGCAGTATAAGTCTCCAGTCCTCAACTACTTCAGTGTTTTTCTATAAATTGTTCAATAAAAATTCAAGTAAAAGTAATTTATTTTCAAAGTTTGAGATTATATTAATTATACTTTATCTTGTCACATTTTTGCCAACATGCCTAAATATTTCAGGTAGTGAGAAAGTATTTTCATTAACTGAGTGTAAGAATCAATAGGCCCCATCTTTAAAAACTACACCATTTTTATGACTGACAGTCAAAGGAGAAAAGAGTGACAGATTACACTGCTATCAATAATGCCAGTTTAGAACTTCATAGAAGTAAAAAATAAATAAATAAAGTATCATTGAACAATCTCTCTGCTCCTAGGAGGGAGTTTTAAAAGTTTAGAAATGATCTTTGTGATGCATGTTGATGAGTTTGATTATTCTGACATTACAATAGAAGTTCTTAAAAATAAATATGCAGGATAGATCGGTGTATGAAAGACTCAAACTGTTTATAAGCTGGAGCAGTCCATTTAGATTTTGTCTAAAAGGTATGAAGGGGTAATTGAAACAAGTAACAATTCACAAGTGAATGGATTTATGCAATAGTTCAGATAACTGTAGGAACAGGTTTATCATGGTTGACCTAGTATGAACCATTTACTTTCATTTTAGAAGCACTCTGATTTGAATTCTCATTAAGCTCTGCAAAACACCAGACTTTCAACATAGTTTGTATAGAAATAAAGGCTATTAAGTTTTCAGCAGCCATGGAAAGCCTATAATTTATATCTTAGATGATGAGTCTTCAGATGGCTTTAAAACTGATTACATTTACATTTTTGATTTAATCATTTCTGTTAGCATCACAAAATGATAGCCCATTGTTATATGCAAGCAAAGCTAATCTTTCTGACTTATGGAAAATAAAAATACTGCTAGAAAATTTCCCTGGTTTATGCTCCCCTCTGTTTCTGCAAATACCTGATAGTTTCTCTTATTTATTTTGAAAATAGCATGATATTTGACTCTTAAATTCAGTGTAATGACCATGAGCTTCAGAATTCATCCTTACTCTCATTATAAAGTCCTACTTTGATCTAGTATTCAAAATTAGATGGAATTGAAGGCTGTGAAAGTAATTTATCATTTTGTAAGTATGGTAACAAGCTAATAGGCTTTTATTATGAGATACTGATTATGTGGTACAAAAATAATATAAATATATTAATTTCCTACTAAAAATGTAGCTGGTATGTATATTTTGTATGTTTTCTAGAAAAGAAAATTCTACATATAAACTTTATATTGTTTTTTGATACTTTAGATGAGGTCATAGTGTGATGTTGTGATACTGTTGTTTAGTCACTAAGTTGTAACAACTCTTTTATGACCCCATGGACTGTAGCCTGCCAGTCTTCTCTGTCCAGGGAATTTTCCTGGCAAGAATTCAAGAGTGGTTTGCCATTTCTTTCTCCTAGGGATCTTTCCAACCCAGGGATTGAAATTGTGACTCCTGCATCTTTGCCACAGAGCCACCAGGGAAGCACAAGTTGCTTATTAGTATAGTCCTTAGTCACTCAGTCATGTACAGGTGTTTGCAACCCCATGGACTGTAGCCAGCCAGGCTCCTCTGTCCATGGGGATTCTACAGGTAAGAATACTAGAGTGGGTTGCCAAGCTCTTTTCTAGGAGATCTTCCCAGCCCAGGTTTCAAACCCAGATCTTCTGCATTGCAGGTGGATTCTTTACTGTCTGAGCCATCAGACAGTTGATAACTGTCTGGGAACTGGGAACACAGTTAATAACTGGTGTACTGTGGTTTCTACATTTTATTAACTAAATCCACCACATTTTAGGTACTTAATTCTCCCTCTCCAAGTCATTTGGAAATTAAAATTTACCAGACTATGGGCACAAAGAACTTTTCACAATAAATTATAGATTAACCTATCACTAAGCTGAAACTCCAGTACTTTGGCCACCTCATGCAAAGAGTTGACTCACTGGAAAAAACTCTGATGCTGGGAGGGATTGGGGGCAGGAGGAGAAGGGGATGACCGAGGATGAGATGGCTGGATGGCATCACTGACTCGATGGACTTGAGTCTCGGTGAACTCTGGGAGTTGGTGATGGACAGGGAGGTCTGGCGTGCTGCGATTTCATGGAGTCGCAAAGAGTCGGACACTGTTGAGCGACCGAACTGAACTGAAGTGCAATTTATCCATTTGAAACTGAATATCCTCAGTTAAGGGAGGAAATACAGACTAGATAGGGTAGCAGACAGAGTAGCAGTTAGTGCCCCTGTTTCTATTCCTTCAAACACACATTTTTACTGGGAAGAAGATGCCTGCCCATACAAATGAACTGTGTCGTGGATTTTACCTGGACAATTTCTTAAAACACAGTATTTCCTGTTTATAAATATGTTAAAACTCATTTATAAACCAAAATAGTTTTGGGGAAAAATGTTAGTGTCAGAAAAATCAATTTTTTTAGAGGAATATGAATTTTTTGTTGTTATCTGCATCTTGCTAACTTGTAACCATAATAGAAGTAGTAACCTCATTTTGTAAAAAAAAAAAAAAAAAAGAGTAACTATAATTTTACACTCTCTGCTAAGCATAAATATAGTAAACTGAGTGCCATATGGTTCATCATTATAAAAGCTAGTTTTTCCAATTGCTTTGTAAATCTCTTCAATTTTATGGAGCATAGGAAGAAAAATAATTGCTAAGTGAGGTCATAGCATTCTTTTTCTGAAGCACTAGACATTCATAAGCTCAGTATAAAATTTTTTTAAGGAAAAAATTAAGCTGTATTTGTAAATGAAGACTATTATGATGAAATTATTATTTATTTCCCCAGATTTTTATGAGATGTATGTTTAGTGGGCAACTATCAAGCAAATTTCAATACTGTCCTTTTTAGCCAAATAAGATGAATTTATTAAAAATGCAATAATGATCAGTTTTAGTAATCCAATGTAAATTAGTTTTCACAAGAATGAAGACTTTCATGCGGCCAAAAAGTCTTTTTAAATTGTCATAAAATAATTTAGTTATAGAAGCATTATACTTTGTCTCAAATTTTTCATTAAATCAGCAACTAGTTTGAATATTACAAGTTATGTTTCTCCCACAAGGTTATTTTTATTTGTTAATTTTATCAGTATGACAGATGTACTGTATAATGAAGGAAATAACATCACAGACAGTTTTGGACTTAAGGCAGTAAAAACTGTTTCTATTGCTTACAAACTATTATTAATGTGATTCTGGCTCTACGTATGATCATAATAAACATTAAATCAAGATATTTTAGTCAAGTTATAATACAACTTTTAATTATCAGACAAATAAACTATTGTTAACTTCAGGCTTTGGTTGTGTGTGAATATGTGTGTGGGTATTGAACAAACTGAAATATTTTTTTTCTTTATAATTTAATGAGTGATTATGTGAAAAGAACTTGAATTTATTGTGTGGTTTTAGAATATGTGACATATCATTTATCATGTAGAATAAAAAATATAGCTATTGACCTTTTATCATTTTATTTTCTATATTTCAAATAGCTTTCATGATCCTTGTATTAATTTTTGAAGACAAATATGTAGATTGGTATTACATCAATAGTATACATTATCTATATAAAAGAAAATTGAAACTGCATACACAGTAATATTAGGTTTACACTAGAATTTAGATTAATTAGTATTATACATGGAAAATAAAATTTTTCTGTGTGCTTTTCTTAAATATGATGCTCAAATATAATAATAGTTCTCTTTTTGTTTTTGCATCAATTAAATTGGTTAAAATGTCATATAGGAAAGAGAAACACACTAAAACTTATGGTTAGGACTCTTGATATTATTTTATGAAGCTTGATTTAGATACTCAACATTATATCATCTCACTGTTTTGAATAGTCTATGTTGTGTTGCTTGTCTTCATGAATTTAGGAGGAACTGATTTCCTAATCTGACACTCTAATTTGAATTAAAATGACAAGGCATGGTCTCAAATTTTCTCTGCAGTAATAAGAATTTCTGCACACCACTTGAGCAATGAGAAAAATATATGTATAAAAAGACTATATGTGTATATCACTTAATATCACTCACATTGTGTTCCTGTGTTTGTTTAGATTCATACCTTGAACTCCAAAAGGCATTGAAAATTGTATCTTGACCTTAAAATTATGTTTCAGTGCCATTTGTAAACCTAATGTATATCACTTCATGGCAAACAGATGGGGAAAAAATGGAAATAGTGGCAGATTTTATTTTCTTGGTCCCCCAAACCACTGTGAACAGTGACTGAAGCCATGTAATTAAAAGACACTCGCTCCTTGGAAGAAAGAAAAGGTATGACAACCCTAGACAGCGTATTAAAAGGTAGAGGTATCACTTTGCCAACAAAGGTCCATCTAGTCAAAGTATGGTTTTCCATGAAAACCATATGAAAACCATATTCAGGGTTGACTTCCTTTAGGATGATTGATTTGATCCCCTTGCTGTCCAAGGGACTCTCAAGAGTCTTTTCCAGCACCACAAATCAAAAACATCAATTCTTCAGTACTCAGCTTTCTTTGTCGTCCAACTCTCATATCCATACATGCAGATAGTGAAGGACAGGGAAGCCTGGCATGCTGAAGTCCACGGGTTGTGAAGAATCAGACACAACTTAGCAACTGAACAACAATTAATTAGAATAGTGTTTGCTGTTCTTCAATCATGTCCGCTCTTTGTGACCTTATGGACCGCAGCATGTCAGGTTTCTCTATCTTCCACTATCTCCCAGAGTTTGCTCAAATTCATATCCATTGAGTCGGTGATGCTAACTAACCATATCATCTTTTGATGCCCTTCTCCTTTTGCCTTCAATCTTTCCTAGTATCAGGGTCTTTTCCAGTGAGTGGAATCTTCACATCAGGTGACCAAAATACTGGAGCTTCAGCTTCAGCATCAGTCATTCCAATGGCTATCTCAGAATATTGTTTACTGAGATAGAAATGATAAATTATTTACTCTCCAGAGTTATACATCATAGAACCCTGAGCCCTTGGGTGATTCACAAGATCCTATAAAAATGCCTTTCTGCCAAATCATGTAGATTAAATTAGTTCATCACTTTTGCTTACATGTTATAAGTATTTTTTATACAGTTATCAGTTGATGATAAAATTTTTTAAATCAATTTTATATCTAATAAATCACTGTTATTCTGATTTTTGTGAATAAAAACTATAAATGTATGTTATTCATTATTTGATAATCATAAAGTGTTTTAACTTTCCTTTAAAACATGAATCAACTCCTTAATAAAGTTAGAAAATTGTAATAAGAATATAATGAATGACAAAAGTTCAGTGCATACTGGAAAAAAATTACATAACTTTACATGTATTTTTCAAGACCTCAAATTGTAATTTAAAAACTTAGTACATAATTTAAAACCTGAATTTAGAAGAGACCACTCAAAGGTATGATATCAGATCTTAATATTATCTTAACCAGTTCCTATCCACATAGCAAGATTTAAATATCTGCTACTTTTTGTTCATCTATTGCATACAAAACAAGCATATTTTCTAGAAGTACAGGTTAAATATCTTTGTAGTATAATAAAATATTGACTGTTACTGTATATGTGTATGCTCAGTCTCTCAGTTGTATCCGACTCTTTGTGACCCATGGACTGTAGCCTTCCAGGCTCCTCTGTCCATGGGATTCTCCAGGCCAGAATACTGGAGTGGGTTGCCACGATCTCCTCCAGGAGATGTTCCTGACCCAGGGATCAAACCCATGTGTCTTATATCTCCTGCATTGGAGGCTAGTTCTTTACCACTATTGCCATCTAGGAAACCTCAGTTCAGTTCAGTTCAGTCGCAGAGTCGTGTCCAACCCTTTGCGACCCCATGAATCGCAGCACGCCAGGCCTCCCTGTCCATCACCAACTCCCGGAGTTCACTCAGACTCACGTCCATTGAGTCAATGATGCCATCCAGCCATCTCATCCTCGGTTGTCCCTTTCTCCTCCTGCCCCCAATCTCTCCCAGCATCAGGGTCTTTTCCAAACTCAAATGATGATTAACTAATAGCATTTACAATATGTTGTGAGAGCCTGTTTTTTAAACTTTTTCAAGTTTGTGGTATACAAAAAATTGCATATATTTAATGAATATATTTTGATCAATTTGGCTACTTGCCAGTGCCCATCATATCACAACAATCAAAATACTAAAAGTAGCCATCACTTCCAAGAATTTTCTTGTATAGTTTGCTTGTTTTTGTTTTTTGTGGTAAAAACACTTAACATGAGATCTAATGCCTTATACTTTAAAGTATAAACACTGGATAATTAACTATAGGGCACTATGTTGTACAGCAGATCTGTAGAACTCATTCATCTTGTGTTATAGAAACTTTGTACCCTCTAGGCAACAACTCCTCATTTCATCCTCACCTCAGCCCTTGGCAACTCCATTCTACTTTGCTTCCTTCAATTTGACTGTTACACTTGCCATGTGTAATGTCTGGATATGTACATCCTTGTGTAAAGGATGTCTAGCTTCAGATGAGTAACCAAACTATCCCAGTTACCCATAACATTAAGACCTTTTATGTAGTTATTCTGTGTATTCTTAACCTCCTCTGCCTCTCTTAGATCCTTGCCATTTTTGTTCTTTATTGTGCCCCTCTTTGCATGCAATATTACCTGGGTATCTATTTGATGCAGGAGGCAGGATGCTTGGGACTGATGCACGGGGATAATGCAGAGAGAGGGTGTGGGGTGGGAGGAGGGAGGTGGGGGTCGGGATTGGGAGCTCATGTACACTCGTGGCTGATTCATGTCGATGTGTAGCAAAACGAATACAGTATTGTAAAGCAAAACAAACTAAAAAATAAAAATTAATTAAAGAAAAAAAATTAAAAAAAATATTACCTGGGTATCTCTAATTTTCTTGAGGCAGTCCCTAGTCTTTCCCACTCTATTATTTTCCTCTATTTCTTTGCATTATTTACTTAAGAAGGTTTTCTTATCCCTCCTTGCTATTCTTCAAAATACTGCATTCAATTGGGTGTATCTTTCCCTTTATCCTTGCCTTCTGCTTGTCTTCTTTTCTCAGCTATTTATAACTCCTCCTCAGACAATCATTTTGCCTTGTTGCATTTCTTTTTCTTTTTGATGGTTCTGGTCACCCACTACCTGGTGAACAATGTTACAAACCTCCATCCATAGTTCTCCAGGCACTCTATCAAATCTAATCCCTTGAATTTATTTGTCATTTCCACTGTTTAATCATAAGAAATTTGATTTAGGTCATACTTGAATGGCCTAGTGGTTTTCCCTACCTTTTTCAGTTTATGTCTGAGTTTTGAAATCAGGAACTGAAAATCTAAGCTGCAGTCAGCTCCAAATCTTATTTTTCCTGACTGTATTGAGATTTTCCATCTTTGGCTGCAAAGAATATAATCAGTCTGAATTCAGTATTTACCATCCATGATGTCCATGCATAGAGTTGTCTCTTGTTTTGTTGGAAGAGGGTGTTTGATATGATCAGTGTGTTCTCTTGGCAAAATCTGTTAGCTTTGGCTCTGCTTCCTTTTGTACTCCAAACCAAACTTGCCTGTTATTCCAGGTATCTCTTGACTTCCTAATTTTGCATTCTAATCCCCTATGATGAAAAGGACAGTGTCTCAAGGAAGCCCAGAAATACAAAATTCCTTGGTGGAACACAGATTTGATTTTCTGTTTGGATGAGGATGTAGCAGGGATAATTACAGCAGCTAAAGCAAATGTAAACTAGTTTATGTTGTAGTATCTTTATTAAATATTAATTTGAATATGGTAAATGTATAGTCCAAAGTTTCATATAATTGTTTAAAGGCTTTCTACTGTCTTCTTTTTATTTTTCCCTGCTAACTCTCATTCTATAGTGCCCCAAATATTCAGAAACTAATGTAAAGGTAATGCTTTGAAAATAGAAATTTAATAAAATTTATATATGCACACTTTTATTATTTAGGCTAGTTATTATGGCTTAGGAGAATCTTATTTTTTCAGTTTATGATGTTCTGTTTCTCTCTCTTCCTCTCATCTATTTAACTTCCAGAGTAGATCCTTATAATCTGTTAGAATATATATACATATTATGGAAACATATAACATATTTCCACATGTTAATATGAAAAGTTTTAAATTCTCTTAAACAAATAAATACAAGTGAAAACTGGCATAATATTAAAACAAATAAGAATCTAACTAAATGGCTTTATTTGTGTTCATATGTATGCTTTGAAATGTTTAGGTAAAATGGAATATTATACATTTTGACATCCACCTTTCTTAACCTGTCTAAAATAACATATGTTCACCATACATTTTTACCTTAAAATGTAAATATAACTCTTCAAATCTGTGGTGACTAGTAGATGTATTCAATTATCTCGCTGAGTGAAAAGAAATATTCATGATACATTTCAAGGTAAAAAGTAACAGTAAAGAAACTTGAGGATATTAGCAAATTTTTTAAACTTTAAGAAGGATAGTCTCAAAAAGATAGCTGCTGAAAGTTGAGAAATTTTGAGACTGTTGAGAAATTACAAATTACTGACTGCATCAATTCCCTAGCATGTGCCTGCTAAGTTGCTTCAGGCATGTCTGACTTTAGGTGACCCTAAGGACTATAGCCCACCAGCCTCCTGTGTCCATAGGATTCTCCAGGAAAGAATACTGGAGTGGGTTGCCATGCCCTCCTCCAGGGCATCATCCAGACCCAAGGATCAAACCTGCATCTCTTTTGTCTCCTGTATTGGCAGGTGGATTCTTTAGCACTAGGCCAGCTGGGAAACCAATCAATTCCCTCCTGCTGCTACTACTAAGTTGCTTCAGTCATGTCTGACTCTGTGCGACCCCATAGACGGCAGCCCACCAGGCTCCACTATCCCTGGGATTCGCTAGGCAAGAATACTGGAGTGGGTTGCCATTTCCTTCTCCAATGCATGAAAGTGAAAAGTGAAAGTGAAGTTGCTCAGTCATGTCCAACCCTTAGCGACCCCATGGACTGCAGCCTACCAGGCTCCTCTGTCCATGGGATTTTCCAGGCAAGAGTACTGGAGTAGGGTGCCATTGCCTTCTCCAAATCAATTCCGTATATCAGCCTTAAATATTTCCTCAAAACTAATAGCTTACACAGACAGATTTATTCTCTGTTTCAGAGACTAGAAGTCTGAAGTCAAAGTCTTAGTAGTACTATGCTTCTTGTGAAGGTTTCAGGGAAGAATCTTTCCTTGTCTGTTCCAGGCTTCTGGTGACCCCAGAATGTTTGCTATTTCATGACTCACAGCTGTAGCCCTTCATTCTCTGCTTCCATCTTCACAGGGGCTTCTTCTCAGTGTGCCCTCCCTTTTCCTATAGGCTGTCAGTCATTGGATTTAGAACCCATCCAATCCAATATCACCCTACCTTAACTTGATTACCTCTTCAAAGACTCTGAGTGTGCTCAGGCGCTCAGTTGTGTCAGATACTTTGCAACACCATGGATTTAGCCCATCAGGCTCCTTTGTCCATGGAATTTCCCAGGCAAGAATGTTAGAGTGTTGCTATTTCCTCCTCCAGGGGATCTTCCCAACCCAGGGATCCAACTCACATCTCCTGCATTGATAGGCAGATTCTTCCCACTTCACCACCTGGGAAGCCCCACAAAGATTCTGTTTTCAAGTAAAGTCACATTCCAAACAGAAATTAGGACTCTGACATATCTTTTGGGGAGACACAATTCAACCTACTACACTGACTAATATCTAGAGTTCTAAAATAAAGTACATTTTCTTCAAGGTAAAGACTTAGAATTGCTTGTGTCCTAATATCAAAGGCTAAGAGTTGCATTATTGAGGGAAAAAAATATCTTTTGCAATTATTCAGGAGTCAGTTTTAAAAGGGAGAAGGAGTTGAGTTTTCTCTTTGTTACCTGGGTTGGGATCCCTGCTGCTACTGCTAAGTCGCATCAGTCGTGTCCGACTCTGTGCGACCCCATAGACGGCAGCCCACTAGGCAACCCTGTCCCTGGGATTCTCCAGACAAGAACACTGGAGTGGGTTGCCATTTCCTTCTCCAATGCGTGAAAGTGAAAAATGAAAGTGAAGTCGCTCAGTCGTGTCCGACTCGTAGTGACTCCATGGACTGCAGCCTATCAGGCTCCTCCGTCCATGGGATTTTCCAGGCAAGAGTACTGGAGTGGGTTGCCATTGCCTTCTCCTTTTGTTACCTAGGAACTTTTAAACATTCAAAGGAGGTTTTGACTCCTCAGAATTGAGCCCGAGTAATAGTAATACTGAGCTTTTGTGAAATGGACTGACATATTTCAGGCTGAATTAGAAATAAACCAATCAGTCCTGGCAAAGGCAAAATGAATGCCATCAGGAAATGCAATTTTTGAAAAACTATTTTTGTCGGGAGCTGCGTTAGGCATTACTGACAAAATGAAGGCACATCCCCAACCCCCTCTCCTCATCCCTCAGGCATGGTCCTGGGATGAAGGAGTTAGGTCTTGTGATTCTGACTTGTCTTTCATTTCTTCAGCTGAGTTGGCTGTAAAGAATGTTAAGGTGCTTATTGCTCTTGAAAGAAGCATGAGAAAGCACAAAGCCTTCTGCAGTTGTGCCCAGAAAATAATCTATAAAATAACCATTGACATTTGTTCAAGAATCTTTACAAAGAATGTTCCAGGATGAGCACATAGGCTGCAGTTTGAGGCCATGGGAAGGATTGTTATCTGAGACTTGTTTGTGAGGGGAATGTATATGACAAAAGAAGTTTGCTGAGCTTAGGGTTTAGGAATAATTAAGAATAGTTAAAAACCAACCTAGATAGCATATTCAAAAGCAGAGATATTACTTTGCCGACTAAGGTCCGTCTAGTCAAGGCTATGGTTTTTCCAGTAGTTATGTATGGATGTGAGAGTTGGACTGTAAAGAAGGCTGGCGGTAAAGAATTGATGCTTTTGAACTATGGTGTTGGAGAAGACTCTTGAGAGTCCCTTGGACTGCAAGGAGATCCAGGCAGTCCATTCTGAAGATCAGCCCTGGGATTTCTTTGGAAGGAATGATGCTAAAGCTGAAGCTCCAGTACTTGGGCCATCTCACGGGAAGAGCTGACTCATTGGAAAAGACTCTGATGCTGGGAGGGTTTGGGGGCAGGCGGAGAAGGGGATGACAGAGGATGAGATGGCTGGATGGCATTATTGACTCAATGGACGTGAGTCTGAGTGAACTCCGGGAGTTGGTGATGGACAGGGAGGCCTGGCGTGCTGCGATTCATGGGGTCGCAAAAAGTCGGACACGACTGAGCGACTGAACTGAACTGAGAAGACTTTTTAGGAGATAGTGAGCTTAGGATGCTAGGGGCAAAAGGATTTAGAAAGATAAGAAATAAACTGAGGAATGTGGTATGCAGCTCAGACATAAGCATGAATGGAACTAGATAATAGACAGTAAAGCCAATTCTGAGAGAATCACTGAAGCAGGAACTCTGTTTGAAGGACAACAGTGATTTCTGGAGATAATAAATCTGGGTAGGGGGAAACTAAAATGTCAAACCTCTGACCTAATGCTTTTGTCAAAGTATAAAAGAAAACCTGAAGCTTGAAATAAACATTTAGTCCCACACCTTGAGTCAGAGGCTACATCATTGTCCATTGACACCATTCATCCCTTCAGGCTGATTCCCTGGTTGCTGGAGCTGGACTCTGGCATATTTCTAGTAAGATATGTATACAATATTTTTTCAAATCAATCAGAAAATAATACTTTATATTCAGAACAGTAGATAATGAATGATCCTTTATAAACACCTATGTGATACTGAAATTTCATTATTTGACTAAAGATTAAATGCTGTCCTTTCATCTTAAGAACTGATAGTGCCATCATCATTGAGATAATCAATGATGTGGAAAAACACACTTTGATAGGTGGCAAACACTAATTATGAGGCTGTTTCTTCTTCCAAGATATGTATTTCATTTAAAATATATAGATAAATTATATAAATAGCAAGTGAAGGAAGAACACTGCTCTAAAAATTCAGGAAAAAAGGATCCAATAAAAAGTAGCAGATATGGAATCTAATGGGTAATGACATGAGTTTTAGGATCAGAGAAACCTCCATTTATATTTTAGCTTCAGCATTTTGCAACTGTATAACTTTGGACAAGAAATTACTCGGTCGTTATAAGCATTGTGAGTAATAGCATACATGAGCGTTACAACGGTGAGAAAATAATTAATGTGTGTGTGTGTGTGTGTGCTTACACCAAATAGCTTAAAGCATAGCAAAATGAAAGTTCAGCAATTATTATTTTTGCATTAATATTATTGTAGCTATAACAAATATTTTCTCAGGGAAAGAGAAACATCTTAATTTTTTCTCATATAGAAAATGCAAGATATACAAACTGTGATGAAAATGAAATCTATATGTAAGCAAAGAATACAGACAAAATAAAAATTGAGAGCTCAAATTCAACGTGCAGCACAGATAGCTGAAGCACAATTGTCAGTGCCGAAAGAAAAATATATTACATAAAGGGCAAAAGTATATAATGCAGAGAAGAGGTCACAGAGATAAAAGTGCTAGGTATGATCATAGCTATAACAAAGCATAATTCATACCCCCAATTTTACAAAGTAGAAAATCAAATTTAGAAATATTGTGTGACTTCCCCAAGGTCACCATAACAACTGGTAGCTGAAGAAGCAGAGTTCTACAACCAAATACAATCACAATATACTATGTCAAGTGATAACAACTTACTGAATATTCAGTGTTCTGAACATTAACCATTAAAGATTAATAACTTTACATTTGAGATTAAAGCATTTCCTTTATTAAACAGCATTTATTTCAAAATATTTATACAGTGATTCAATTCTTCTTTTATTAATGTTTAAGTCAGTTTCCCTATTGTTGTCTCCTTAACTGTATCATTAAAGGAAGTGCTAAAAACTATCCTTATCAATTCATTTTCATATTTTTTTGTTTCTATGAATATTTACATATTTACTTCAGACGGTGATTGCAGCCATGAAGTTAACAGATGCTTACTCCTTGGAAGAAAAGTTATGACCAACCTAGATAGCATATTCAAAAGCAGAGATGTTACTTTGCCAACTAAGGTCCATCTAGTCAAGGCTATAGTTTTTCCTGTGGTCATGTATGGATGTGAGAGTTGGACGGTGAAGAAACCTGAGAGCCAAAGAATTGATGCTTTTGAACCGGAGTGTTGGAGAAGATTCTTGAGAGTCCCTTGGACTGCAAGGAGGCCCAACCAGTCCATTCTAAAGGAGATCAGCCCTGGGATTTCTTTGGAAGGAATGATACTAAAGCTGAAACTCCAGTACTTTGGCCACCTCATGCGAAGAGTTGACTCATTGGAAAAGACTCTGATGCTTGGAGGGATTGGGGCAGCAGGAGAACGGGACGACAGAGGATGAGATGGCTGGATGGCATCACTGACTCAATGGACGTGAGTCTGAGTGAACTCTGGGAGTTGGTGATGGACAGGGAGGCCTGATGTGCTGCGGTTCATGGGGTTGCAAAGAGTCGGACACAACTGAGTGACTGAATTGAACGAACTGAACTCACAGTAATTGATTCTTTAACAGTGGTAAAATTGGTCCCCCAAAATTAATCCATTTAGCAATTCATTAATTATGAGATCCCCATGTACTGTACATTTTAAATACTATTGTAACATCCCTAAAGCATTAAAATAATTCAAAAAACATTAATCTGTCCTACGCTGTGCTTAGTCAATCAGTCATGTCCAACTCTTTGTGAACCAGTGTCCAATCTTTGTGACTGTAGCTGCCAGGCTCCTCTATCCATGGGGATTCTTCAGGCAAGAATACTGGCGTGGGTTGCCATGCCCTCTTCCAGGGGATTTTTCCAATCTAAGGATTTATCCAGGTCTCATACATGCAGATGGATTCTTTACCAACTGAGTTACCATGGAAGTTCCAATCTGCCCTATATGAAACCTTAAAAATATTGATATTTTTATATAAATGTAACTGCTTTTGTTCTAAATAAATCAATAAGAACACCAAGCTGCCATATAAAACATAGTATATACAATTAAGAACCGATAAAATTAATATTTTATGCTAATCTCCTTTTCTCCAGATACTTTCACTCCTTAAAATCCCTGAGAAATAAATACTTGTACTATTCTCATTCTTAAAATGATACACACTTGTAGTGTTGACCAGTGCTATGTTTTAACCTGATAACCAAGGAGCCAAGCCTTCCTGATTTCATGAGAGTGTAGGCCTCTCTAGGGAGCTGGCCTTCCCATGGACCTGGTTCTCTACATACATATATATTATTTAAACTTAATGTTTCAATTTTACAAGAATGTTTAGGCTATGCACAAAAGGAGTCTGAGTAAATCAGTTTAGGTAACTTATCCAACCACTAGAAACAACTCTAAATCTTATAGTATTTTTAATATCAAAAATACTTTCTATCAATTTTAATTATTAAATATTTATATAAATTAATATTTATTTTTCATTAATTCCATGCTTATTGCATGCTGGCTTGGGTTTATTTTATATTTGTTTGTTTGTTTGTTTTTTAAATCATGGAACCTAGAGGCTATGTTTTTTCCAGTAGTCATGTATGGATGTGAGAGTTGGACTGTGAAGAAGGCTGAGCACTGAAGAATGGATGCTTTTGAATTGTGCTGTTGGAGAAGACTCTTGAGAGTCCCTTGGACTGCAAGGAGATCCAACCAGTCCATTCTGAAGGAGATCAATCCTGGTATTTCTTTGGAAGGAATGATGCTAAAGCTGAAACTGCAATACTTTGGCCACCTCATGTGAAGAGTTGACTCATTGGAAAAGACCCTGATGCTGGGAGGGATTGGGGGCAGGAGGAGAAGGGGGCGACAGAGGATGAGATGTCTGGATGGCATCAGTGACTCGATGAACGTGAGTCTCAGTGAACTTCGGGAGTTGATGATGGACAAGGAGGCCTAGTGTGCTGTGATTCATGGGGTCACAAAGAGTCGGACACGACTGAGCGACTGAACTGAACTGAACTCAACTGAAGTTAAAAAAGGAGCTTCCTTTACCTGGGATACTTTGAACTGAGAAAGGAAAAGCAGTGGTAGAACAAAGCAGTGACTTTTACATTTCTTGAGAGTGACAAATCATTTCCAGGTACATTTATTGGACAATACATGTAATGTGGGCAAGGCTTCACTGGGGCAGGTAGCATAATTCTACTTCAGGCAATGGTAAGTAAACTTGAGAAGAAACTGCAATTAATCAGTATCTGTCCTGTTAGTCACAGATATCCAATTCTCTTCCTGATGTTTGAAGAGATACTTGCCTTCTCCCAAGGGTGAAAACCCATAAGTTCAGTTCAGTTCGGTTCAGTCTGTCAGTTGGACAGACCACTATCTTACTGTCACCTGCTTGAGAGCAACCAATACAGTGGATAGAATAATAGAACAATTCTGATGGTACAAATGCAAAAAGCTATGTAGTTCAGTTCAGTTCAGTTGCTCAGCTGTGTCTGACTCTGTGACCCCATGGACTGCAGCATGTCAGGCCTCCCTGTCCATCACCAACTGCCAGAGTTAACTTGAACTCATGTCCAGTGAGTCAGGATGCCATCCAACCATCTCATCCTCTGTCATCCCCTTCTCCTCCCAGCTTCAATCTTTCCCAGCATCACGGTCTTTTCAAATGAGTCAGTTCTTTGCATCAAGTGGCCAAAGTATTGGAGCTTCAGCTTCAGCATCAGTCCTCCCAATGTATATTCAAGACTGATTTCCTTTAGGACTGACTGGTTGGATATCCTTGCAGTCCAAGGGACTCTCAAGAGTCTTCCTCAACAGCATAATTCAAAAGCATCAATTCTTCAGCGCTCAGCTTTCCTTATGGTCCAACTTTCACATCCATATATGACTACTGGAAAAACCACTAGATGGACTTTCATGGGCAAATTAGTGTCTCTGCTTTTTAATATGCTGTCAAGGTTTGTCATAGTTCTTCTTCCAAGGAACAAGCATCTTTTAATTTTGTGGCTGCAATCACCATCTGCAGTGATTTTGGAGACCAAAAAAATAAAGTCTGTCACTGTTTACATTGTTTCCCCATCTATTTGCCATGAAATGATGGGACCAGATGCCATGATCTTAGTTTTTTGAATATTGAGTTTTAAGCCAGCTTTTTCACTCTTCTCTTTCACTTTCATGAATGTTCTCTTTAGTTCTTCTTCACTTTCTGCTACAAGGGTAGTATAATCTACGTATCTGGGGCTATTGATATTTCTCCCAGAAATCTTGATTACAGCTTGTGCTTCATCCAGCCTAGCATTTTACATGATGTACTGTGCACATAAGTTTAATAATCAGGGTGACAATATACAACCATGATATACTCATTTCCCAATTTGGAAACAGTCTGTTCCATGTCCAGTTCTAACTTTTGCTTCTTAACCTGCATACATATTTCTCAGAAGCCTGGTTAGGTGGTCTGGTATTCCAGTCGCTAAGAATTTTCCACAGTTTGTTGAGAGCTATGCAGTCAAAGGCATTGGCAAAATTAAGAAAGCAGAAAGAGATGTTTTTTTCTGGAATTCTCTTGCTTTTTCAATGATCCAGTAGATGTTGGCAATTTGATCTCGTTTCCTCTGCCTTTTCTAAATCCAGTTTGAATGTCTGGAAATTCTTCCTTCATGTACTGTTGAAGCCTGTAGAATTTTGAGTATTACTTTTCTAGCATGTAAGATAAATGCAATTGTGCTGTAGTTTGAACATTTTTTGGTATTGTTTTTCTTTGGGACTGGAGTGAAAACTCACCATTTCCTGTCCTGTGGCCCTCGCTGAGTTTTTCAAATTTGCTGGTATACTGAGTTCAGTACTTTAAAAGCATCATCTTTTAGGATTTGAAATACCTCTGCTGGAATTCTATCACCTCCACTAACTTTGTTCATAGTGATACCACCTAAGGCCCATTTGACTTCTCATTCCAGGATATCTGGCTCTAGATAACTGATCACACCATTGTGGTTATATGGGTCATAAAGATCTTTTTTGTATAGTTCTTCTGTGTATTCTTGCCCCCTCTTCTTAATATTTTCTGCTTCTGTCCTTTATGGTGCCCATCTTTGCATGAAATATCCCCTGATATCTCTAATTTTCCTGAAGAGATCTTTTTCCTAAAAAGATTCTTGTCTTTCCCATTCTATTGTTTTCTGCTATTTCTTTGCATTGATCACTGAGGAAGACTTTCTTATCTCTCCTTGCTCTTCTTTGGAACTCTGCATTCAGATGGGTATAGCTTCCCTTTTCTCCTTTTCCTTTAGGTTAGCTTCTTTTCTCAGCTATATGTAAGTCCTCCCGAGACTATTTGGCCTTTTTGCATTTCTTTTACTTGGGGATGATCTTGATCACTGCCTCCTGAACAGTGTCATGAACCTCCATCCATAGTTACTCAGGCACTCTTTCTATCAAATCTAATTCCTTGAATTTATTTGTCACTTCCACTGTATAACTGTAAGGCATTTGATTTAGGTCATACCTGAATGGCCTAATGAAAGGAGTTCATGATCCGAGCCACAGTCAGCTCCTGGTCTAATTTTTGCTGACTGTATAGAGCTTCTCCATCTTCAACTGCAAAGAATATAACCATTCTGACTTTGGCATGACCATCTGGTGATGTCCATGTGTAGAGTTTTGTGTTGTTGGAAGAGGGTGTTTGCTATGATCAGTGTGTTCTCTTGACAAAACTCTGTTATCCTTGCCCTGCTTTATTTTGTATTCCAAGGCCAAATTTGCCTGTTACTCCTGGTATCTCCTGACTTCCTATTTTTGCATTCCAGTCCCTTATGATGAAAATGACACCTTTGTTTGGTGTTAGTTCTAGAAGATCTTGTTGGTCGTCATAGAACCATTCAACCTCAGCTTCTTCAGCATTACTGGTTGGGGCATAGACTTGGAATCCTGTCTTACTGAATGGTTTCCCTTGGAAACGAACAGAGATCATTCTGTCATTTTTGAGATTGCTCCCAAGTACTGCATTTCAAACTCTTTTGTTGGCTATGAGAGCTACTCCGTTTCTTCTAAGGGATTCTTGCCCACAGTATTAAACATAAGGGTCATCTGAATTAAATTCACCCATTCCTTTACATTTTAGTTCATTGATTCCTAAAATGTTGATGTTCACTCTTGCCATCTCCTGTTTGACTGCTTCCAGTTTCCCTTGATTCATGGACCAAACATTCCAGGTTCCTATGCAATATTGTTCTTACAGCATCAGACTTTACTTCCATCACCAGTCACATCCTCAACTGGGCATGGTTTTCACTTTGGCTCCATCTCTTCATTCTTTCTGGAGTTATTTCTCCACTGATCTCCACTAGCATATTGGGTATCAACCCATCTGGGAAATTCATCTTTCCATTTTGTATCTTTTTGCCTTTTCATACTGTTCACAGTGTTCTCAAGGCAAGAATACTGAAGTGGTTTGCCAATCCCTTCTCCAGTGGACTACCATTTGTCAGAACCTTCCACCATGACCCATCCATCTTGGGTGGACTTACACAGCATAGCACATAGTTTTACTGAGTTAGAAAAAGCTGTGATCCCTGTGGTCAGATTGATTAGTTTTCAATGATTATGGTTTTCATTCTGTCTGCCATCTGATAGATAAGGATGAGATACTTGTGAAGCTTCCTGATGAAAACCCATCAGTTCAATCAAATAACCAGATCAAATTCAAAAAGTCCCAAACTATGCGAAAATATCTACTTCTACCTTGTTATGTTCACTGCTTTTGATATTGAAACCTGTGTACAATAGCAAGAAGCAATCCAAACAACCAACACATAAGAGAAAAGCACAATAACAACAATAAAACAAATTATCTAGTCTTTACTCTTTAAAAAATAGAAACAAACATGAATACACAATGATTTAACAGGGACAAGACAATGCAATAAACACTCCCATTAAAAGGGAAAGAATGGAATGCCTAGAGCAGTAATCAATCAGTTGCAATTTTGCAGTTTTTCTGGGCAAATACTCTAGAGCTTGAGAAAGTTGCTTTGCCATGCTCCAGTTTTGCTTCCTGAAAAAAGTCACTTAACCCATTCTTTGCATGAGTTTTGGCTGTGCCTGCCAATAAGTCTTTTTATTTCCTATTATCCTCCCTGGGCTATTCTTAGCCCTTCCGTTGTCCGACTCTTTGTGACCCTGTGGACTGTAGCCCACCAGGCTCTTCTATCCATGGGGATTCTCCAGGCAAGAATACTGGAGTGAGTTGCCATGCCCTCCTTTAGGAGCTCTTCCATCCAGGGATCGAACCCAGGTCTCCCATATTGTAGGTGGATCCTTTACCATCTGAGCCATCAGGGAAACCCAAGAATACTGGAGTGTGTAGCCTATACCTTTTCCAGGGGATCTTCCAGATTCAGGAATTGAATTGGGGTGTCCTGCATTGCAGGTGGATTCTTTACCAGCTGAGCTACCAGGGAAGCCCATTATCCTCCTTGGCTATATATAAATAATTAAGTGGGAGAACATTTCAATATTTCAAAGGGCTTCCTACTTGTGAGAGATCATAAGTCATAAATTATATTGAATTTTAGACAGTGCAAAAAGCTGCAAAATTGCAACTGACTGATTACTGCTCTAGGCATTCCATTCTTTCCCTTTTAATGGGAGTGTTTATTGCATTGTCTTGTCCCTGTAAATCATTGTGTATTCGTGTTTGTTTCTATTTTTTAAGGAGTAGAGACTAGATAAATTTAATTCTTTTAGTTCCAAATTTATAGTACTTTTGGCCACAGACCTCTCTCAGGACCTTAATGACTTAAAAATATATATATTTGCTTTCAATAAATTTTATGTGCTTGTAACAGTAACCATTCAGTTCAGTTCAGTCACTCAGTCGTGTCTGATTCTTTGCGACCCCATGAATTGCAGCACGCCAGGCCTCCCTGTCCATCACCATCTCCCGGAGTTCACTCAGACTCACGTCCATCGAGTCCGTGATGCCATCCAGCCATCTCATCCTCAGTCATCCCCTTTTCTTCCTGTCTCCAACCCCTCCCAGCATCAGAGTATTTTCCAGTGAGTCAACTCTTCGCATATTGGGTATTAAAGTTAGCTTAATTAGAGCTTAATAAGGCTTTGTGGGAGGACCAGAATTTAGTATTTTTTCTTTGAACCATTTAATACAATTTAATAGAAAGTATTTAAGTAAAACCTTAATCAGAAATTTTTCTGGGGTGTTTGAGGCACATGCATGATTTTGTTTTGCCAAGATAATGCATTTGAATTAACCTCGCCACTCTAAGGTTTTTGGCTTGGGGTCAACTACAATAATAACTGCATCTTCAATTCTGTAAGTCTTAAAATTTCTGGACTTTCCCTTTTACATGTCTTCTTGCATCTGACCTATTATTTTCTTAACTCATTGGTTTCTTTAGGTATTTCGTCAAGAAGAACCTTTAGCAACAATGTCAACTACTAACAATCCTCTTTCCCTTATTTCCACTAAAACCACATGTTTAATAGATACATGTTTTTCTTTGTATATCATCACAGGCACCGTTTACCAAGTGCGATGCCTCTGCACAGCAGCATGGAGTGCTGTCTCTAACATCCAATGACAGTGCCTCCAACACTTGCTGCCTCTTCCCAGGTCAGTGTCACAAATTGGATTTTCACACATTGGAAGCACCCTACTTCTAACTATTCATTTCTCTACAGTCAATTTTGCTTAAGGTAAGTAATAATTTAAAAAACAAATGGTTATGTTGCTTAACACTCAATCGTATCCAACTCTTGGAATTCTCCAGGCCAGAATTCTGAAATAGGTAGCCTTTCCCTCCTCCAGGGGATCTTCCTAACCCAGGGATCGAACCCAGGTCTCCAACCCAGATCTCCCAAATTGCAGGCGGATTCTTTACCAGCTGAGCTATAAGGGAAGCCCAAAAAGTGAAAGTCACTCAGTTGCTTAGCTTAACACAGAAATGCTTACTTCTGTCTTATTTTACATGTCCATTGATAAATGCTCTGGGCTTGCTCCAGATGTCCTTCAGTATAGGCCCCTTTCTGAACAGTATGTTATCTGAGACATGCCTAAACTTTCTGCAGAGGAAAATATGAGCTATGGTAGAACCAAAGGAAGGAGCTCTTAAAATTTCTGACAAACGGTGATAAATATCAGTTGCTCAAATTTTATTAAAGCAGGTCATATCACCAAACATGATAGCAATGGAAAGTAAAGTTCAGCCCTTCTAGGTAAGATACCACAAGTTACATGGCAAACTCAGCTGTCAGTAAAGCAGGTGAATATGAAGCTCCTAAAAAAAGAAAATAAAAACTTTGGAACCATAATACAATTTATCACAGTCCCAAGACTTAATCCTATGAGAGAAAATTTGAAGTCAGAACAAGAGAAAAATATGGGAAAAAACTAGCATGTCTATTTTAAATTTAAAAAATATTTGGGGAAATATCTCTAAAATAAATTCATATAGAATAAATATCAACATAGTTGAAATAAAATTATACCTAAAAAAAAATTTTTTTTTAGGGCTTTCACAAAATTTTATTTATTTCTTTTTTTTTTTTTTACATTACAGTTTGGATGCTTTTATTTTTTTTTAATTAATTTTTATTTTTTTAGTTTGTTTTGCTCTACAATACTGCATTCGTTTTGCTACACATTGACATGAATCAGCCACGAAATTTTATCTGATTATTATGTCTTTATTAAGAAGACTACCCTAAAATTAAATTAAAAATCTAAGTACCAATAAACCTGTAAAATAAATGCCAAATCAACCCTCCTGCCAATGCAGGAGACATAAGAGAAGAAACTCCAGTCCCCGGATTGGGAGATCTCCTGGAGTTCTGCAACCCACTTCTTGCCTGGAGAATCTCATGGACAGAGGAGACTGGCAGACTACAGTCCATAGGGTTGTGAAGAGTTGAATACAACTGAACAACTAACACACACATACACACACACACACACACACACACTTTATTAAAAAACAGAAGCTATTCTTGTGAAATATTTATACAAATATAATACAATTTGCATTACAATGTGCAATATTTGTAATCTGAGTCAAAATTTAAATTACTTTTTAAATTCTTTTAAATTCAAACAGCTGCATTTATTTCAGATATAGTATGCTATGTTGGTAGAATACAGAAATTACCACAAAGTCTTATGTTTCATATATTATCACCCTTGCAATGCAATTTTATTTTGTCTTTCATGAAAATGTGGAGACTTTCCTACAACTGGAATTAGGGAAGATTTTGTCATTGCTTTGGTCAATAGGAAATTAGCCCCTTTGACACAGGTAAAACTTTTAGAAGCCTGAGGACTTTAAAGCCTACACTCTTACTGACTCCTTGAATCCATCTGCAATGTGAAAGAGTACAGGCTAGCCTATAGATGATGAGAGCCAAGCTTCCACTATCCCAGTCAAAATATAGCAAATGCAAAACATGTGAATGATGCCATGCAGTGCAAGTCAGTCTCTAGGTAACATGCATACTGTAGGGGTCCCATGAGTGAACCTAGCTGAAATCAGCTAGCTTAACCAAAAGGAGAAACACCACATAGATTATGAACTAAAATATTAATAAGCTAAGCCAGTACATTTGTGGATCTTTTGTCATGCAGCAAAACTTACCTGGTGCTATGTTGTAAAGATATTTTAATAGAAATCAGTCAATCAGTGAGTTCAGTCACTCAGTCATGTCTGACTCTTTGAGACCCCATGGACCCATGGGCATGCTGCAGCATGCCAGGCTTCCCTGTCCGTCACCAACTCAGGGAGCTTTCTCAAACTCATGTCTTTTGAGTCAGTGATACCATCCAACCATCTCATCCTCTGTCATCCCCTTCTCCTTCTGCCTTTATTCTTTCCCACCATCAGGGTCTTTTCTGGTGAGTCAGTTCTTTGCATGAAGTGGCCAAAGTATTGGAGCTTCAGCTTCAACATCAGTCCTTCCAATGAACATTCAGGACTGATTTCCTTTAGGATGGACTGGTTGGATATCCTTGCAGTCTAAGGGACTCAACAGTCTCCAACACCACAGTTCAAAAGCACCAATTCTTCAGTGCTCAGTCTTCCTTATGGTCCAACTCTCACAAAAATATGACTACTGGAAAACCCATAGCTTTGACTAGACAGACCTTCATTGGCAAAGTAATGTCTCTGCTTTTTAATATGCTGTCTAGGTTGGTCATAGCTTTTCTTCCAAGGAGCAAGCATCTTTTAATTTCATGACTGCAGTCACCATCTGCAGTGATTTTGGAGCCCAAGAAAATAAATCAAGTCAGTTAATATTTTTCAGGCAATTCTCAAAAATATGTGAAAGTCTCTTCTTGCTGCCTTTCTACGGACTAGGATAGAAAACACACAGGTGGATTAATATGCTTTTACCTGTCTTATAGGCAAACAAAAGTAGAGCACAGTATACTGAATTCATATGTACACAAGGGTTCTTAAGTAGTTTTGTTTGATGATACATCTGAGATATGAATAATCTTCCCTCTGATAATTAAAAAATATATTTAAAATATTGTTCACAGATATTTTGGTATAAAGTGGCAATTAAAGTTTCCCTCTATAATTTTAGGAAATGAAAATGGAAAATAGAGTTTCTCATGAAGTTACTGATACTTATAAAACACTGAGAGATAAAGAAAGGGGAGAGAGATAAGGGGAAGAGGAAGGAGTCCTGTTTATATCATATAAGAATGAAATGATGCTTTATATATCCATATGCCTTTCAAAGCCTCATCATTTAACATTAATTAACCTAGTTCTTTTATTTTACCTCTAATTATCTTAACATTCTCTGCCATATGCAAAACAAAGAAATTAAAGCCTAGGTGACCAGTTGAAAAGAAGCATGTAATCAGCAAAAAATGACTGTTTTTGCAAGACTGCATTTTCAAATATATTCTAATGTGCTTGAGACCTACAGTAGACAAGAAGGATTGAAGTTAGCTTGTGCTTTAAATTACCTTAAGGTTATCTAGGACATTCTTTGAAGGCAACCTAATAGGATACCGAGTGTTTTGTTAGATCTGCAATAAGCAGTTTTATTTTACATCAAACAGAGGTGAGTTTAATAGTTTGACCTAATTTCTTATGAACAGAGCTCTTTGTGTAAAAGACCTGAGAAGATTTTGTTCCAATATACTCAAGGACATTAGGAAAATAGCACTCTGTTATGGCTTTGCTTTCAGGTTTAAGAGTTGAACTAGCCTAAATGACCTGTTCTTCATAAAATGCCCTTTTAATTTGCTGATTTTGCTCCTAAGACATATAAGTCTACTGATGTACTGATCACTAAGTTCTGTTGGGATAATTATTTCAGAATAATTTCCCTGAGTTGCAAGGCAAGTCAAAAGGGAAAAATACTTTAATGCCTAAAGGAAGGGCACTGGTAAAGGTTTTCAAATTAATGATGTAGGAAGAATTTAAAAGGCAGGCTAATTCCAAATAGTTGCTACTTTAAAATCATTGCTTACTTCTAAATAAATACTTTATTCTGAGCCCCTGAAGGAAATGATCTCAAAAGCATTTAGAATAAAATGTTTTATAAGCCAGTTTATGTGTAAAAATTGATGTCAGAGAAGTGCACTTTATCAGTGTAACAGATCAGAGTTTTAGGACTGGTATGTTCAGTCTTAACATATTTTTAATAATATCTCCTCTTCCCAGTCAAATGCAATGTAGTTCACAGACCTAAGTATTTAATCAAAATAGCAAGTAAGATTTTTAGAAGGCTGAAAATCACCATTCTGTCTATAGTTAGTCTGAAGATAGACTGAGAGATTTAGTTATTAAAACCCATCAAATTTAGAATGTTTATATGTCTTAGAAAAAAAAATGAGAAGAGTTAACTGTCAAATCTTTCCCATTTTAATGGCATATGATGCAAGATTTAAATTATTTCTGAAAAGAAATGAATATACCTTTGTACACATGTCATATAAACATATGCAAATATTCTAATAATTTTCAAACCCATTGAATTCAAATTAAAGGACATAGTCTGGTCTAATCCATTCCTCTTGTTTTAATACAGTTAGTCTTAACAATATGAAAAAGATAAGAACGTATTGCATATTCACAGAGATTAAATAAATACTAGAGTATGTATAGAAATGACCTTAATTTAATGAACAATAGTTTTCAGATACCTCTCTAGCCTTCTGAAATCACCTATGCTAATAGTTTTATTCAGATTAAATGATTTAATAATTTGAACTCCTTGTTAAAAGTTTACATATGTTGTCCCCAAAATGTGTATGTATATCAGTAGGGTTTGGCAATTTACTTGATCTGCAAATGGCCAGATGGTAAATACGTCCTGTTTTATGGCACATACAGTTTCCATAGCAAGTTGGCTTTTTAGCCCCAAAATAGGAACATACAATACGTTAAAGCAAAAGAGTAAATGTATGTAATTCTGTTCCAGTAAATCTTTATTTACAGAAACAAGTAGGTTGGTCCAGTTTTGCCAGTTCCTGTTAATGAACATGAGTATCCTGAGAGAAGACAGTTGGATATAGAAATATTTCTGTTTTCAAAGAAACCTGGATAGTTCAGCAAACTATACCCTTTCTTTGAGTTCTGTCACATATTAGCATATCAAAAGTTCTTAGATTAGTTTTAAGAAATCTCTTGAAATTCATTTAGCACAGAATTTACTCATATTATCAATTACATAAACCTTTTAAAATTGGACTTTTCAGTTATTACTGAAATATATAAATGATGTCATTAATTCATGTCATCAAATTCACAATTATCGATTATACAATTTTAACAGTATTTTTAAAATATATATTAATTAGAATTCATATAGAAATCCATCTCAAAACACCTGAGGCAAAAGAAAGGATAAATTTCTTGAATTATATAATTAAAACTTTTCTTTGTGACTGTATGTTTGTGCCAATGTGAAGAAAGAGCTCTGATTAGCAGAACCTAAGACATACATCTTTCCGTGGTGTGGATCAAGGGTGGTGATATTACAGTGACTACAAAGACTGAGTTTCCCCACAGGAAAGATGGATTTCTCAAAGAATAAAGAGGTTAACTAAAGTTATAATTATTTCATTCCATCCCAAATTCATTTTGTATAATCCAAGCAATTTTTCAATAATAATTAATACTCATCATGTGCTATGATAAATAAGATTAAACTTCTTTCCGAAGGAGCTACATGAAAACCAAAACCTTTTTATAGATTGAAGTCCTAAAGGTATTATTTGGGCTATTTCAAATATATCTGACTGAGAATTCTGATAACAGATCCAGTTTATTTTAGCAAACACCTTGTTTGCTCCTTCTTTTAGTAGAAAATCTATAGTTTTTACTTGTAAAAATAAAATAAATATAGTCTATAAACTGAGTTATAAGTAGCAGGATTAGCTGAACTAAATGGCTAAGAAATAATTATTTAAAATGGAGGTTGAGGAGAATTAATTTACAGATATTATTATATAATTTGGGTTTTTTTACAATGATAATTGAAAACATTCCTAATACTTTCATTATTGTTTTCCTAAACTTAGTTAAGTTGGTTATGGTGAATTATCTTTTAAGTTAACATTTTAACAATGAATTAATGGGGTATTCTCCAGTTAATTTCAGAAGAAATGGGCATAAGTGAATACATTCCAATAACCCATACACGTAATACAATGAAGATATGGAGTAAGAGTTATTTAATAATCAAGAAATAATCAATAAGCAATTGATATTGGAACAGATGGAGGAGTAGGTGGATGTGGAGTACATCTCTCTCCATGGATACATCAGGAATACAACTACAGACCCAGAAGTGCATCAGAACACCAGCTGAGAGCAGAGAGGAGTACCTGACCAGACAGAGGAAAATATAGAGAACCACACAAAATTCAGTAGGACAAAGAAACTAGGAGGAAAAGCAGGAGTGTTAGTAGAACTGGACCTGCCCTCAGTGGGTGGGGGATCTGAAGCAAGGGTCCGATCCCCACACCAGGGCAATTGTCTGAGTAAGAGGAGAAACATTTAAAGCTGAGAGTGAAATAGCTGATCTGTGGCAACTTGAATGGAATGAGAATCAGACAGTTCTTGCCTTAGCCACACATACCCTGGACTGGGACACAGGTCTCCTGGAAAGCACAGCAGCTGGGACCTGGGGTTTGGGAATTGTAGAGTGATCCCAGGGTGAAGGCTGCTGTTAACTGTGGAGAGATTGATACAGAGGAGGTGAAGAAGGAAAATTTGATGGGAAATACCTGTGGAGGAAAGCCCGGCAGCCACAGAAGCAAGGGGATATTACTGAGTCATGTGTAGGGGGTGGAGCCATCACCATATCCTCTCTCTCCCCACATGCCATCGGCAGCTAAACAATAGAGAGGGTGGCGCATCAGACACCTGATGCGCTGAACTACAGAGTAGGACTCCTGCCAGGGTTGCCCCTCTACGTGCCTGACGTGCTGAACAACAGAGAAGGATGCCAGGCAAGGGAGCCCTCTATGTGCCTGAAGTGGGGGAGATACAGAGAAAGACTGGCCAAAGAGGCCTTCTGATCGCCAGCTAAAAGAGGCTCGAATAAAGACTCTAATAGGGCTCTAACTCCTGCAGTGGAGGCAGTCCGTGTCCCTGCACACTTGGCGCTGTCAGGGTCCCTGCAAACCAAGCAGTTGTGCTACCTTCATGTTCAGCTCTCACTGGGGTAGAGCTGCCACAGGTAAAAAATGTCTTGTGTCTATGGTCACTTCAGTGGTGTCCAACTCTTTGCGACCCTACAGACTGTGGCCTGCTGGGTTTCTCTGTCAGGGAATGGGATTCTCCAGGCAAGAATACTGGAGTATATTGGCCAATCTGGTTGCCATACACTTGTAAATTATTATATTTCCTGCTGCTCTAGCCACCAACTCTCCTGAGTACTTTTTGCTGCCAGATCCCCTGCGACCCAAGCAATTGCACATGCCACACTTGGTTTTCACAGGGGTAAACCCAAATCATCCAGAGCAACCTCAGAAGCAAACCCTAGTGGACGATCCACATGCAGAGGTGGAAATAAAACCACAATTGAGACCCAGGGGCAGTGTGGCTAAGGAAGAAGACCCCAGACTTTCCCACCAGGTGGACATGCTGCAGATTAAATCCACATGATCAACTGGGTAGCCTCTGTGTCTATGAAATATACAAAACATCATAGAGAGCTCCCACGAAAGAAAATGCACTAGTTCTGATAGCTATGGACATTGGAGGCAAGAACGCATAGGAGTGGGACCAGATTAGAATCTGAGCTGCCCCCTCAGCAGGTCCAGAGATCAGCACAGTGATGGAGAGCATCCTAGGGAGGTGAGGTGGACTGTGACTCCCAGCGAGGTAAAGGACTCTGACAGCAGTGACTCAAGAAAAATGTTTATTATTCTTATGTTTTGAATAATAATTCTAATTCTACTTGTTCTGTAGATTTTTTGGATTTCTTTTCTTTTTCCTTTTATTCCCCCTCTGTTGTAGTTGTTGATTTTATTGGCACTATAAAATCTAATTAAGCTTTTGAGCTTTTTTTTTCTTTTCCTCCATCACATTTTTTACTGTTGTCATAAACCTCAGCCTCTATGTTTGGCTTTTGCAGTTCTGTGACATTTTCTTTTTTTTTTTCTCTCTCTCTTTTTTAATTTTAATTTTTTAAACATAGTATTATTTTTTCTACATTTATTCCTTTGTTTGCTTTTCCTACTGTTCTTTTCCCCTTGCAGTTAATCTTTAATGTTTATAAATCTTCTTTATTTACCTCTATGTACGTATCTGTTCTTTCTTTCCTTTCTTCTCAACATGTTTGTTAGTTTTATTTTCATTGTTTTTTTCTCCAATTGGCACCTTACTTTGGTTTATTTTCCAGTTTGTGCTTTAGTTAGTTTTGTTCTGATAGGTATAATTTTTGGTTTCCTTTGTTGGCTGGGTCAATCTATTGCACTTTATTTTTATTGGACTGTTTTGATTTTGCTTATGGGTGTGTATGTATATGTGTATATTCAGTCACGATTTTTATTGTTGTTATAAGCCTCTGACTCTATGTTGGTCTTTTGCAGTTCTGCAGAGTTTTGCTTTTTTTCTTATTATTTCTTTTTTATAATTTTAATGTTTAATTTTTTAAACCTATTATACTACACTTGATCTTAGCCAAAATTAAAAAGAATACATTTGAATCAGTTCTAATGAGGTGGATGAAACTGGAGCCTGTTATACAGATTCAAGTAAGCCAGAAAGAAAAACACCAGTTGGTAATGGACAGAGAGGCCTGGCTTGCTGCAATTCATGGGGTGGCAAAGAGTCGGACACGGCTGAGCAACAGAACTGAACTGAACTGAACACATATATATGGAATTTAGAAAGATGATAATGATAACCTTGTATGTGAGACAGCAAAAGAGACACAGATATATAAAACAGTCTTTGGGACTCTGTGGGAGAGGGACAGGGTGGGATGATAAGGGAGAATGGAATTGAGACGTGAATTATCATATGTGAAGTGAATCACCAGTCCAGGTTCGATGCATGATACAGGGTACTCAGGGCTGCTGCACTGGGATGACCCAGAGGGATGGGATGGGGAGAGAGGTGGGAGGGGGCTTCAGGATGGGGAACACATGTATACCCATGGTGGATTCAAGTTAATAAATGGCAAAAACAGTACAATATTGTAAAGTAAAATAAATAAATAAACAGGAAAAAAAAAACTAAAAAATAAATAAATAAAATAAACCTATTATATTTTTTCTTCATTTAAAACTTGGTTTGTCTTTCCTACTGTTCTTTGACCCTCGCAGTTAATCTTTAATTTATATAAATCTTCTTCAATTACCTCTGTTTAACTTTGCATATCTATTCTTTCTTTCTTTTCCTCTCAACATTTGTTAGTTTTATTTTCATTGCTATATTCCCCAATTGGCACCTTGCTTTAGTTTTGTTTTCCAGTTTGTGTTTTACTTTTGTTCTTAACCAGTGAATGTAATTTTTTATTTCTTTTGTTCACTGGATCAATCTGCTGTACTATATTTTTGTTGGACAGTTTTCACTTTGCTCATGGCTGTATATGTATATGTCTATATTCCATTATTTTAATTATTATTTGCCTAATTTTGTAGTTGCCATTTGTCTGGGTTTCCCTTTTGGCTCAGCTGGTAAAGAATCCACCTACAATACGGGTGCCCTGGGTTGGATCCCTGGGTTGGAAACAGCCCGTGGAGAAGGGAAAGGCTACCCACTCCAGTATTCTGGCCTGGAGAATTCCATGGACTACGCAGCCCATGGAGTCACAGAGTAGGACACGACTGAGCGACTTTCACTTTCTCACTTTTGGATATTTCTTTTAATCTAACTTAATGCCAACATCCCCTGGATCATGGCAAAAGCAAGAGAGTTCCAGAAAAATATCTATTTCTGCTTCATTGACTATGCCAAAGCCTTTGACTGTGTGGATCACAATAAATTGTGGAAAATTCACAGAGATGGGAATACCAGACCACCTGACCTGCCTCTTGAGAAATCTGTATGCAGGTCAGGAAGCAACAGTTAGAACGGGACATGGAACAACAGACTGGTTCCAAATAAGACAAGGCGTACGTCAAGGCTGTATATTGTCACCCTGCTTATTTAACTTATATGCAGAGTAGATCATGAGAAACACTGGGTTGGAAGAAGCACAAGCTGGAATCAAGATTGCTGGGAGAAATATCAATAACCTCCGATATGCAGATGACACCACCCTTATGGCACAAGGTGAAGAGGAACTAAAAAGCCTCTTGATGGAAGTGAAAGAGGAGAGTGAAAAAGTTGGCTTAAAGCTCAACATTCAGAAAATGAAGATCATGGCATCCGGTCCCATCACTATATGGGAAATAGATGGAGAAACAGTGGAAACAGTGTCAGACTTATTTTGGGGGGCTCCAAAATCACTACAGATGGTGATTGCAGCCATGAAATTAAAAGATGCTTACTCCTTGGAAGAAAACTTATGACCAACATAGATAGCATATTCAAAAGCAGAGACATTACTTTGCCAACTAAGGTTCATCCAGTCAAGGCTATGGTTTTTCCTGTGGTCATGTATGGATGTGAGATTTGGACTGTGAAGAAGGCTGAGCACTGAAGAATTGATGCTTTTGAACTGTGGTGTTGGAGAAGACTCTTAAGAGTCCCTTGGACTGTAAGGAGATCCAACCAGTTTAATTTGAAGGAGATAAGCCCTGGGATTTCTTTGGAAGGAATGGTGCTAAAGCTGAAACTCAAGTACTTTGACCACCTCATGCCAAGAGTTGACTCATTGAAAAGACTCTGGTGCTGGGAGGGATTGGGGGCAGGAGGAGAAGGGGACGACCAAGGATGAGGTGGCTGGGTGGCATCACTAACTAGATGGACATGAGTCTGAGTGAACTCCGGGAGTTGGTGGTGGACAGGGAGGCCTGGCATGCTGCGATTCATGGGGTCACAAAGAGTCAGACACGAGTGAGCAACTGAACTGAAGTGAACTGCAATCACCATATGCAGTGATTTTGGAGCCCCAAAATAATGTCTGACATTGTTTCCACTGTTTCCCCACCTATTTCCCATGAAATGTTGGGACCAGATGCCATGATCTTCGTTTTCTGAATGTTGAGCTTTAAGCCAACTTTTTCACTCTCCTCTTTCACTTTCATCAAGAGTCTCTTTCTTTAAGTATTGTAAAGCAAAACAAACTAAAAAAATAAAAATTAATTAAAAAAAAAAGAGTCTCTTTAGTTCCTCTTCACTTTCTGCCATAGGGGTGGTGTCAGCTGCATATCTGAATTAACCCTAGGGAGTATCAAATAGTGAGAACACACTCAAAGGAAACCATTTGAATACAAGACCTAGCATCACCAAACTACCAATATGTCCTATGAAGGACACCTCATCTAAATGACAAACAAAATAAAATACAAACCCAATCATCAGCAGACTAGATTACCATCTCATATAGCCTTGCCCATTAGAGGAAAAACAAACAAACAAAAACTCAGCACAAATTTCACCCAATAAGAAGCATACACAAACCACTGGACCAATCTAAGGAGGGCAGAAAACAAAAGAAAGAAAGATTTCAACTTTGAAGCCTGGGAAAAGGAGACCTCAAACACGATAAGCTTAAAAAAATAATTAAAAGGCAGAGAAATCCTATACAAATGAAGGAACAAACTAGTAACACAGAAGTCCAAAAGGAAAAAGAAAATTAAAATATTGGCAAAGTCTCTGAAAACGAATTTAGAATAATGATAGATGATCAAAAAAAAACCTTGAAAACAAAATGGGTAAAATGCAAGAATCAAATAACAAAGAACTAGAAGATTTAAAAAATAAAAATATACAGATAAACAAAACAATTACTGTAAGTGAAAATAATCTAGAAGGAATCAATAGCAGAATATCTGAAGCAGAAGAACAAATCAGTAACCTGGAAGATAAAATGGTGGAAATAACTTCTGAAGTGCAGTTCAGTTCATTTCAGTTCAGATCAGTCACTCACTCGTGTCTGACTCTGCGACCCCATGAATGGCAGCATGCCAGGCCACCCTGTCCATCACCAACTCCTGGAATTCACTCAGACTCATGTCCATCGAGTCAGTGATGCTTTCTAGCCATCTCATCCTCTGTCATCCCCTTCTCCTCCTGTCCCCAATCCTTCCCAGCATCAGAGTCGTTTCCAGTGAGTCAACTCTTTGCATGAGGTGGCCAAAGCATTGGAGTTTCAGTTTTAGCATCAGTCTTTCCAATGAACACCTAGGACTGATTTCCTTTAGAATGGACTGGTTGGATCTCCTTGCAGTCCAAAGGACTCTCAAGAGTCTTTTCCAACACCACGGTTCAAAAGCATCAGTTCTTTGGCTATCAGCTTTCTTCATAATCCAACTCTCACATCCATACATTACTACTGGAAAAAAAAAAAAAAAACATAGCCTTGCTAGACAGTCCTTTGTTGGCCAAGTAATATCTCTCCTTTTCAATATGCTGTCTAGGTCGGTCATAATTTCTTTACAAGGAGTAAGCATCTTTTAATTTCATGGCTGCAGTCACCATCTGCAGTGATTTTGGAGCCCAAAAAGATAAAGTCTGACACTGTTTCCACTGTTTCCCCATCTATGTCCCATGAAGGGATGGGACTAGATGCCATGATCTTCGTTTTCTGAATGTTGAGGTTTAAGCCAACTTTTTCACTCTCCTCTTTCACTTTCATCAAGAAGATATTAGTTCCTCTTCACTTTCTGCCGTAAGAGTGGTGTCATCTGCATATCTGAGGTTATTGATATTTCTCCTGGCAATCTTGATTCCAGCTTGTGATTCTTTCAGCCCAGCGTTTCTCATGATGTACTAAGCATAGAAGTTAAATAAGCAGGGTGACAATATACAGCCTTGATGTACTCCTTTTCCTATTTGGAACCAGTCTGTTGTTCCATGTCCAGTTCTAACTGTTGCTTCCTGACCTGCATACAGATTTCTCAAGAGGTAGGTCAGGAGGTCTGATATTCCCATTTCTTTCAGAATTTTCCACAGTTTATTGTGATTCACGCAGTAAAGATTTAGCATAGTCAATAAAGCAGAAATAGATGTTTTTCTGGAACTCTCTTGCTTTTTCCATGATCCAGCGGATGTTGGCAATTTGATCTCTGGTTCCTCTGCCTTTTCTAAAACCAACTTGAACATCTGGAAGTTCACGGTTCACATATTGCTGAAGCCTGGCTTGGAGAATTTTGAATATTACTCTACTAGCATGTGAGATGAGTGCAATTGTGCGGTAGTTTGAGCATTCTCTGGCATTGCCTTTCTTATGGATTGGAATGAAAACTGACTTTTCCAATCCTGTGGCCACTGCTGAGTTTTCCAAATTTGCTGGTATACGGACTGTGGCAGTTTCACAGCATTATCTTTCAGGATTTGAAATAGCTCAACTGGAATTTATCACCTCCACTATCTTTGCTTGTAGCGTGCTTTCTAAGGCCCACTAGACTTCACATTTGAGGATGTCTGGCTATAGGTGAGTGACCACACCATTGTAATTATCTTGGTCTTGAAGATCTTTTCTGTACAGTTCTTCTGTGTATCCTTGCTCCCTCTTCTTAAAATCTTCTGCTTCTGTTAGGTCCATACCATTTCTGTCCTTTATCAAGCCCATCTTTGCATAAAATGTTCCCTTGGCATCACTGATTTTCTTGAAGAGATCTCTAGTCTTTCCCATTCTGTTGTTTTCCTCTATTTCTTTGCATTGATTTCTGAGGAAGGCTTTCTAATCTCTCCTTGCTATTCTTTGGAACTCTGCATTCAGATGCCTATGTCTTTTCTTTTCTCCTTTGCTTTTCGCTTTTCTTCTTTTCACAGCTATTTGTAAGGCCTCCTCAGACAGTCATTTTGCTTTTTTTGCATTTTTTTTCCATGAGGATGGTCTAGATCCCTGTCTCCTGTACAATGGCATGAACCTCCATCTGTGAGTCATCAGGCACTCTATCTATCTGATCTAGTCCCTTAAATGTATTTCTCACTTCCACTGTATAATCATAAGGGATTTGATTTAGGTCATACCTGAATGGTCTAGTGGTTTTCCCTACTTTCTTCAATTTATGTCTGAATTTGACAATAAAGAGTTCATGATATGAGCCACAGTCAGCTCCTGGTCTTGTTTGTGCTATCTCTATAGAGCTTCTCCATCTTTGGCTAGAAAGAATATAATCAATCTGATTTCGGTGTTGACAATCTGATGATGTCCATCTCTTCTTCTCGTGTTGTTGGAAAAGAGTGTTTGCTATGACCAGTGTGTTCTCTTGGCAAAACTCTATTAGCCTTTGCACTGCTTCACTCCATAGTCTAAGGCCAAATTTGCCTGTTAGCCAAGGTGTTTCTTGACTTCCTACTTTTGCATTCCAGTCCCCTATAATGAAAAGGACATCTTTTTTGGGTGTTAGTTCTCAAAAGACTTGTAGGTCTTCATAGAACCATTCAGCTTCAATTTCTTAACGTTACTAGTTGGGCATAGCCTTGGATTACTGTGATCTTGAATGGTTTGCCTTGGAATCGAACAGTGATTATTCTGTTGTTTTTGATATTATATCCAAGTACTGCATTTTGGACTTTTTTGTTGACCATGATGGCTACTCCATTTCTTCTAAGGGATTCCTGCCCGCAGTAGTAGATATAATGGTCATCTGAGTTAAATTCACCCATTCCAGTCCATTTTAGTTTGCTGATTCCTAGAATGTTGACGTTCACTCTTCCCATCTCTTGTTTGACCACTTCTAATTTGCCTTGATTCATGGACCTAACATTCCAGGTTCTTATGCAATATTGCTCTTTAAAGCATTGGACCTTGCTTCTATCACCAGTCACATCCATAACTGGGTATTGTTTTTGCTTTGGCTCCATCCTTTCATTCTTTCTGGAGTTATTTCTCCACTGATCTCCAATAGAATATTGGGCACCTACCTACCTGGGGAGTTCCTTTTTCAGTATCCTGTCATTTTGCCTTTTCATACTGTTCATGGGGTTCCCAAGGCAAGAATACTGAAGTGGTTTGCCATTCCCTTCTCCAGTGGACCATATTCTGTCAGACCTCTCTACCATGACCCGCCTGTCTTAGGTGGGCCCACATAGCATGGTATAGTTTCATTGAGTTAGACAAAGCTGTGATCCCTGTGATCAGATTGACTACTTTTCTGTGATTATGGTTTCAGTGTTTCTGCCCTGTGATGCCCTCTTGCAACACCTACTGTCTTACTTTGTTTTCTCTTACCTTGGATGTGGGGTATCTCTTCATGGCTACTCCAGCAAAGCACAGCCACTGCTCCTTATCTTGGACGAGGGGTATCTCCTCACAGCCATCCCTCCTGACCTTGAATGTGGAGTATCTCCTCTCGGCCCTCTTGCGCCCTCACAGCCACTGCTCCTTGAACGTGGGATTGTTCCTCTCGGCCTTACTCTTTGCGACCCAATGGACTGTAGCCTTTCATGTTCCTCTGTCCATGGAATTCTCCAGTCCAAGATACAGGGTGGTTTGCCATGCCCTCCTCCAGTGGATCTTCCTGACTCAGGAATCGAACTTTGTCTCCTGAGGTTCCTGAACTGCAGGCAGATTTTTTACTGCTGAGCCACCAACGAAGCCCTCTGAAGTGCAGGGTAAAGTAAAAAGAATGAAAAGAACTGAAGATAGTCTCAGAGATGTCTGGGACAATATAAAACACAAGAACATTCAAATTATAGAGGTCTCAGAAGAAGAAGAGGAAAAGAAAGGGTATGAGAAAATATTTGAAGAGATTATAGCTGACAATTTCCCCAACATGGAAAAGGAAATAGTCAATCAAGTCCAATAGGCACAAAGAGTCCCATACAGGATAAACTTAAGGAGAAACATGCCAAGACACATATTAATCAAACTAACAAAGACTAAACACAGAAAGAATATTAAAACTATCAAAGGAGGAGTAATAAGCAACATACAAGGGAAATCCCATATGCTTAACATCTTATTTTTTGGCAGAAATTCTGCAGGCCAGAAGGGAATGGCAGGATATATTTAAAGTACTGAAAGGGAAAAATCTACAACCAAGATTACAGTACCTGGCAAGGATCTCATTCAAAATTTAAGGAGAAATAAAAAGCTATTCGGACAGGCAAAAGTTAAGAGAATTCAGTTTCACCAAACCAGCTCTACAAAAAAAAAAAAAAAAGTTAAATGGACTTATACAGTCAAGAAATAAAACAGAAGAAAGAAGATCTACAAAATCAACCCCAAACAATTAAGAAAATGGCAATAGGAACATATATATCAATAATTACTATAAATATCAGTGGATAAAATGCTCCAAACAAAAGATATAGACTGGCTGAAAGGATACAAAAACAAGACTCATAATATATATCCTGTCTACAAGAAACTCACTTCAGGCCTCAAGACACATATAGACTGAAAGTGAGAGGGTGGAAAAATATATTCCATGAAAATGGAAAGCAAAAGAAAGCTGGAGTAGCAATCCTCATATCAGACAAAATAGACTCTAAAATAAAAAGATTACAAGAGATAAGTAAGGACACTACATAATGATCAAGGGAACAATCCAAGAGGAAGACATAACAATTGTAAATATCTATGCACCCAATATAGGAGCACTTCAATACATAAGAGACTAACAAACATAAAAGGAGAAATTGACGGTAATGCCATAATAGTAGGAGATTTTAACACCCCACTCACACCAATGGACAGATCATCAAAACAAAAAATTAATAAGGAAACACAAGTCTTAAACAACACATTACATGAGATGGATCTCATTGATATCTTCAGGACATTCCATACAAATGCAGAAGAATATACCTTCTTCTCAAGTTCACATAGAATATTCTACAAGATAGACCACATCTTGGGTCACAAATCAAACCTCAGTAAATTTAAGAAAATTGAAATAATATCCAGCATCTGCTCCAACCACAACATTATGAGACTGGTTATCAATTACAAGAAAGAAAAAAAAAAATGTAAGAAACACAAATATGTGGAGATTAAACACATGTTTCTACATAACCAACAGGTTACTGAAGAAATCAAAAGGGAAATTAAAAATTTTCTAGAAACAAAAGACAATGAAAATAAGACAACTCAAAACCTGTGGGATGCAGTGAAAGCAATTCTAAAAGGGAAGTTCATAGCAATAGAATCCTCCTTCAACAAACAAACAACAAACAAACAAAAATCATTGAATAGACAACCGACCTTTACACCTAAAACAACTGGAAAAAGAAGAACAAAGAAACCCCAAAATTAGTAGAAGGAAATAAATAATAAAGATCTGAGCAGAAATAAATGAAAAAGAAATGAAAGAAACAATAGTAAAGATTAATAAAACTAAAAGACGGTTCTTTGAGAAGATAAACAGAAATGACAAGCATGTAGCCTGACTCATCAAGAAAACAGTGAGAAGAATCAAATCAATTAGATTAGAAATGAAGTCAACAAATCAACAAAATTAGAAATGAAAAAAGAGAGGTTACAACAGACAATGCAGAAATACAAAGGGTTATAAGAGACTTTATGAATGACTATATGACAATAAAATGGATAACCTGGAAGAAATTGACAGCTTCTTAGGAAGAAACAGAAATTATGAACAACCTAATTACAAGCTCTAAATTGAAGCTGTGATCAAAAATCTCCCCAAAAACAAAAGCCCAGGACTAGATAACTTCACAGAATTCTATCAAAGATTTGGTGAAGGGCTAATGCCTACCCCTCTAAAACTCTTTCAAAAAATTGCAGAGGAATTCCAAACTCATTCTACAAGGCCACCATCACCCTGATACCAAAACCAGACAAAGACAACATGAAAAAGACAACTACAGGTAAATGTCACTGATGAACATGGATGCAAAAATCCTCAACAAAATTTTAGCAAACAGAATTCAGCCATACATCAAAAAGCTCATACATCATGATTGAGTTGGGTTTATTCCAAGAATGGAAAGATTCTTCAATATATGCAAATCAATCAGTGTTACACCATATTAACAGACTGAAAGATAAAAACCATATGATAATCTCAATAGATGCATACAAAGCCTTTGACAAAATTCAGCACCCATGTATGATTAAAACTCTTCAAAAATGGGCATAGATGGAACCTACCTCAACATGCTGCTGCTGCTGCTAAGTCGCTTCAGTCGTGTCCGACTCTGTGAGACCCCATAGACCGCAGCCCAAAAGGCTCCCCCGTCCTCGGGATTCTCCAGGCAAGAACACTGGAGTGGGTTGCCATTTCCTTCTCCAATGCATGAAAATGAAAAAAGAAAGTGAAGTTGCTCAATCGTGTCTGACTCTTCACGACCCCATGGACTGTGTGTGGCCCACCAGGCTCTTCTGTCCATGGGATTTTCCCAATGGCACCGTGGGGTGCCATTGCCTTCTCAGAGTAAAGGCCATATATGATAACCCTACAGCAAACATTATTCTCAATGGTAAAAAACTGAAATCATTCTCCCTAAGATCAGGAACAAGACAAGAGTTTCCACTTTCACCACTATTCTTCAACATCATTCTAGAAGTCTTAGCTACAGCATCAGAGAAGAAAAAGAAAGAAAAGTAGTCCAGATCAGAAAAGAAGAAGTAAAGCTCTCACTGTTTGCAGATGACATAATACTGTACATAGAAAACCATAAAGATAGTATCAGAATATTACTAGAACTAATCAGTGAATTTAGCAAATTTGCAGGATACGAAATCAATACACAGAAATCACTTGCATTTCTATATAAAAACAATGAAAACTCTGAAGTAGAAATTAATGAATCAATCCCTATTGCCACTGCCAGAAAAATAATTAAATTTCTAGGAATAAACTTACCTAAGGAGGCAAAAGAACTGTACACAGAAAATTATAAGATGTTATGAAAGAAATCAAAGATGACATAAACAAAAGGAGAGATATTCCATGTTCCTATGTAGGAAGAATCAATACTGTGAAAATGACTATACCACCAAATGCAATCTATAGATTTAATGTGATCCTTATCAAAATACTAATGGCATTTTTCACAGAACTAGAACAAAAATATTTCACAGTTCATATGGAAACACAAAAGACCCTGAATGAACAAAACTATCTTGAGAAAGAAGAATGGAGCTTAGCCTGGGGTAGGGGCTTAAGCAACAGAAATTTTTTTTTTTTTTTTTTTTAATTTTTGAGGGTAGAAATCCAACATCAAGGTTTCAGTAGAGTTGATTCCTTCTGACGGCTGTCATAGAAGAATCTTTTCCAGGCCACTTTCCTTGGTTTGTAGATGACCAGGTAACTGAGTGCTTAAGAACTGATGCTTTCAAACTGTGACGCTGGAGGAGACTCTTGAGAATCCCCTGGACAGCAAGGAGATCAAACCAGTCAATCCTGAAAGAAATCAACCTTGAATATCTACTGGAAGACCTGATGTTGAAGCTGAAGCTCCAGTACTTTGGCCACTTCATGCAAAGAGCCAACTCACTGGAAAAGATCCTGATGCTGGAAAAGATTGAGGGCAAGAGAAGAAGAGGACGGTAGAGGCTGAGGTGGTTGGATGGCATCACCGACTCAATGGACGTGAGTTGAGCAAACTCTGGGAGACAGTGAAGGACAGGGAAACCTGGAGTGCTGCAGTCCGTGGGACTGCAATGTGTCGGAAATGACTGAGCGACTGAACAACAAAGTTTCTCCCCATGTCTTCACATAGCCTCTGCTCTGTACATGTCTGTGTCTGAATGACGCCCTCTTCTTTAAAAAGACATCATATTGGATTAGGGCCGACTCTAATGACCTTATTTTAATTTATGTCTTTAAAGACTCTATCTCCAAATATAGTTACTTTCTAAAGTACTAGGAGTTTAAGACATCAAAATATGATTTTTGTGTGTGTGTGTGGTGGTGGGGAGACACAATGTAGCCTATAGCACTGGCATTGCCCTTCTACTGACAGTCCAGCATGCAGGAGAAGTGACTCTCCCAGAATAAAAACTGGGGCGTTCTACAAAGAGGAATGGATTCAAAGCAGCAAAAAATGATAAATGTCTTTCTACTTCTTTTTGGTAACTGTAGTTATGGAGTTAATTTTTTAAAATAACAATAAAATACTATGTACAGAATAAAAAAAAAATGGAGCTGGAGGAATCAACCTTCCTGACTTGAGATTATACTACAAAGCTACAGTCATAAAGACAGTATGGTACTGGCACAAAAACAGAAATATAAACCAATGGAACAAGATGGAAAGTCCGGAAATAAACCCATACACCTATGGGTACCTTATTTTTGACAAAGGAAGTAAGAATATACAGTGGAGCAAAGACAGCTTCTTCAATAAATGGTGCTGGGAAAACTGGACAGCTACACATAAAAGAGAGAAATTCAAACACTTCCTAACACCATACCCAAAAATAAACTCAAAATGGATTAAAAACCTAAATGTAAGACCAGAAGCTATAAAACTCTTAGAGGAAAACATAGGCGGAACACTCAATGACATAAATCAAAGCAAGCTCCTCAATGACCCACCTCCTAGAGTAATGGAATTAAAAACAAAAGTAAACATTTGGGACTTGATTAAACTTAAAAGCTTTTTCACAGCAAAGAAACATAAGCAAAGTGAAAAGACAACTCTCAGAATGGGAGGAAATAATAACAAATTAAACAACTGACAGTGGCTTAATTTCTAAAATATACAACCAGTTCATACAACTCAATGCCAGAAAAACAAACAATCCAATCAAAATATGGGGAAAAAACTTAAACAGACATTTCTCCAAAGAATACATACATACAAATGGCTAATAAACACACATAAATGTGCTCAACATTGCTCATTATTAGAGAAATACAAATCAAAAGTACAATGAGATATCACCTCACACCAATCAGAATGGCCATCATCAAAGAGTCTACAAACAATAAACACTGGAGAGGGTGTAGAGAAAAGGGAACACTCTTACACTGTTGGTGGGAATGTAAATTGGTACAGCCATTATGAAAGATGATATGGAGATTACTTTAAAAAAATGAAATAAGACCACCATATGACCCAGCAATCCCGCTTGTAGGCACAGGTTACTGAGGAAACAAAAATTGAAAACGATACATGTATCCCATTTTTCATTGCAGCACTATTTACAATAGCTAGAATATTGAAGCAACACAGATGTCCATTGAAAGATGAATGGATAAAGAAGTTTGGGTAAATATACACAATGGAATATTACTCAGCCATAAAAGGAACAGATTTAAGTCATATATGATGAGGTAGATGCACACAGAACCTATTATGCAGAGTTCAGTGAGTCAGAAAGAGAAAGATAAATATCGTATTCTAATGCACATATATGGAATCTAGAAGAATGGTACTAAAGAACTTATTCACAGGACAGCAATGGAGAAACAGACATAGAGCATAGACTAATAGACATGGGGAGAGGGAAGGAGAGTGTGAGATGTATGGAAAGAGTAATATGGAAATTTACATTACCATATGTAAAATAGATTTGCCAATAGGAATTTGCTGTATGGTTCAGGAAACTCAAACAGGTGTTCTATATCAATCTAGTGTGGTAGATGGGAAGGAGATTCAAAAATATATATGTATATCAGATGTATATATGGGTATAATATATACCCTTGGCTGATTCATGTTGAGGTTTGACAGAAAAGAAGACACTTCTGTAAAGCAATTATTCTTCAATAAAAAATAAATTAAAAATAAAACAATTGATATTAATGCAAAATGATTCTGAAAACATGAGGAATATTACCTTAAAACAAAATTTTATGTGTTTGTAAAGTTTAGTCATTTAGTCACGCAAATCAGCCTATATTTTTATAGCTACTTCCATAAAACTTTTAGAACCCATATCTTACCTATGAAAACTTTCAGCTGACTATTAGTTTTTAATAGATCAAAAGTTTAAGATAGTTGCTATGCAAAAAATAATTAAAGCTTATGATTTAAATGGACTAAAAACAACATATCAGAGAAAGATGATGTTATCATAATTACATAAACTAAATAAATAATTACATAAACTAAATTAAATAACATGCAGCTCCTGAATTTGTAGCAGACACAAATTACTACAAAGAGAAACTGTGAATTTCAATTTGTGCTACCCTTCAGAATCTCCTAGGTAAAAGTTTACAGGCTAAAAAATACTTAATGTGATTAAATATGCCAGAATGTTCAGTAATGAGGCCAGAGATCAAAACTAATCATATGAATTATGAACAGGAAAAACCTGCAGGGCTATGATGATATTGTATATAAAAAAAAATAAAACTAAAATTACATGAACTGTGGTTTCAAGAATCAAGATAAATAAGATGAGAAAAAGAAAAATAATGTTAATCTATCTCCATCTATTGATATATTTAATTCTTTCATATTTATTTTATTCACTCAACCAATTCATTTTTATTGGGCACTACTATATAAACCTAAAATAACTACATAGTCAGATCCTGTAGATAGAAGCTTGAACCAGAAGTTCAAGAAACTCAAGTGTGCTATTTTGTAACTCAATCCAGTTTTTTTCTAGAACAAGTATGTAACAATTGTATGTCATTTCTTACTATATCTTCCACAAAGAAATGTTTTAAGAACTTTTCCAAGCCTATGTCAAATCTTCAAGAACCTATAAGTAAATGTTACATTTTCCATCATTAATTAGGGAATTTTCCCTGTGTTTGATTCTTCTTTTTCTTACCCACTTTTCCAAGTAATTTTTATATTGATTATGTGTAACTAGATTATCTTATATTAATAACTTTATAAATTGCAACCTTATAAAGGAAGTGATATTTGAGCTCTCAGAATGCTGTATGACCATTTATAAAATACTAGGCTGTCTATGATTTTCATCTGAGGGCATTCATTGGAAATAGGAACTTAACAGGACAGACAATGTTTGTTTGCCATCCCAAAACATCTGACTTAATGTCTTCTTTAAATAATATTAGTAGAGGGAGATGTAGGCCATTGCCAGGAATTATAATATTAATATTTACTGAGAAAACACTCTTTCCTATTTTTCACACCCACAGCTACATTTAATGCCCAAAATAACCAAGCAAATTTATTTCACTATGTTAATTTTCTACATGTGAAATGTGAGGCCAGGAAAGGTTGAGAAACTTGACTTACACAAAGGTGAAGAAATTACTTTTGGAGACTTTTTCATACATATAACTACTATAAACTAAAGGAACATAAAAATGTTAGTGACAAATTTAATTCTTTTATTCACTGCAAAGTTTATCTAATTATATACATTATATATATTGCATGAATTAATATCAAAGATTTCTCCTAATGGTTGTTTTTGTCCTCAGATACACTGGATTGGATTAAACCTATTTTTCTCTATATCAGTCAGTCAGTTCAGTCACTAATTGCGTCTGACTCTTTGAGACCCCATGGACTGCAGCACACCAGGCTTCCCTGTCTATCATGAACTCCTGGAACTTACTCAAACTCATGTCCATCGAGTTGGTGATGCCATCTAACCATCTCAACCTCTGCCATGCCCTTATCCTCTCACCTTCAATCTTTCCCAGCATCAGGGTCTTTTCAATGAGTCAGTTCTTTGCATCACGTGGCCAAAATATTGGAGTTTCAGCTTCAGCATCAGTCCTTCCAAAGAATACTCAGGACTGATTCCATTAGGATAGACTGGTTAGATCTCCTTGCAGTCCAAAGGACTCTCAAGAGTTCTCCAACACTCCATTTCAAAAGCATCAATTCTTCAGTGCTCAGCTTTCTTTATAGTCCCATTTTCACATCCATAAATGACTACTGGAAAAACCATAGCTTTTTTTTAAATTAATTTTTATTTGTTTAGTTTGTTTTGCTTTACAATACTGTATTCGTTTTGCTACACATCGACATGGATCAGCCACGAGTGTACATGAACTCCCAATCCTGACCCCCACCTCCCCCCTCCCGCCCCACACCCTCTTTCTGGATTATCCCCGTGCATCAGTCCCAAGCATCCTGCATCCTGCATCAAACCTGGACTGGCGATTCGTTTCCGGTGGGATGGGTTGGCAGAGTGGCAGTGTAACATGTGTGATATCATAAGAAAAAACCATAGCTTTTATTAGACCAAACTTTGTTGGCAAAGTAATGTCTCTACTTTTTAATATGCTGTCTAGGTTAGTCATAGCTTTTCTATACAGAGAAAAACCAGAGCTTTTCTCTATAGAGGTCTCTGTTATTTTAAAGAGTGAAGAGATTCCTTAAATTTAAATTTATTATCATACGATTCACATTTAGGAAACTAGTTCTCAGGAAACTACTTCTCAAGCAACTATGAAATTACTTGTTTCTTCTATTCACCCATTCTCTTCCCTATCCCTGAACCGAGTACTTCCGTCGATGGTTTTCTATTAGTTGGTGTCATAATTTCCTTATTTAAATTTTTCAAGTTTTATTAAACATATATGAATGTACAAATGATACATTATTTAGTTTTGATTGAACATTATATATTACATTCTTTCTGCCTTACATCCTTTTTGGAACCTCAGTATTAGGTTACTAAAATTCATGTTGTTGGGTGATTCAGTTCAGTTCAGTCGCTCAGTCGTGTCCGACTCTTTGCGACCCCATGAATCGCAGCACGCCAGGCCTCCCTGTCCAGCACCAACTCCCGGAGCTCACTCAGACTCACGTCCATCGATCAGTGTTGTGTGATTACCCCTAACTTTATCCTGTGATGTGAATAGACCACAAATTGTGTGCAAATTTTTCCTATCAATGGACATTTGAATTGTTTCCAGGTTATTATTCCCAACTACTACTAATAGAACAGTGGTATAAACATCCTTTTTCTTGTTTTTTGATTCAAATATGCTAAAATTTATCTTGCTTATACCAAAAAAGTGCAATTGTTGAATAATAGGAAATGTAACTGGTCAACTTAAAAAAAAAATAGTGCTAATTCATTTTCATAAGCATTCTGTACTTCCTACCACTTTGAAATGGATAGCGCTATTGATCTATATCTTCTCTAACGTTTGGTGTTATCAGCATTCTTAGTTGCTTCCATAGAATGTTCAGTTCAGTTCAGTCACTCAGTTGTGTTTGACTCTTTGTGTCCTGTGAATCTCAGCACGCCAGGCCTCCCTGCCCATCACCAACTCTTGGAGTTCACTCACACTCACGTCCATCGAGTCGGTAATGCCATCCAGCCATCTCATCCTCTGTTGTCCCCTTCTCCTCCTGCCCCCAATCCCTCCCAGCATCAGAGTTTTTTCCAATGAGTCAACTCTTCACATGAGGTGGCCAAAGTACTGGAGTTTCAGCTTCAGCATCGTTCCCTCCAAAGAAATCCCAGGGCTGATCTCCTTCAGAATGGACCGGTTAGATCTCCTTGCAGTCCAAGGTAAATAGTTATTTAATGTAAAAATGTTAAAAAAAAATTTCAAAAGATATTTTTAAGTACATGTCCATTTTTACTAATGATATTTAGCTTCTCTTCAAATCTTTATAGCAAATGGTGGCTCCTCTTCTGTGAAATCATTTTTTAGGATTTTTGTCTGTAGTTCATTTGTATTATTAGTCTTTTGAATTATTGACTTTTAGTAGCTTGCAATTATTGGTATCAATAACTGATATCTTCTCTCAATTTAAATTTATAAAATGTAAATATCAAATATGAAATAAAGTCAGTCAGTTCAGTCACTCAGTCGTGTCCGACTCTTGTGACCCATGGACTGCAGCACGCCAGGCTTCCTGCACATCACCAATACCTGCAGCTTACTCAAACTCATGTCCATCATGTTGGTGATGCTATCCATCCACGTGATCCTCTGGCATCCTCTTCACTTGCCTTCAATCTTTGCCAGCATCAGGGTCTTTTCCAGTGAATCAGTTCTTCCCATCAGGTGGCCAAAGTATTGGCATTTCAGCTTCATCATAAGTCCTTCCAATATTCAGGATTGATTTCCATTAGGATAGACTGATTGGGTCTCCTTGCAGTCCAAGGGGCTCTTAAGAGTCTTCTCCAACACCACAGTTCAAAAGCATCAATTCTTCAGTGCTCAGCTTTCTTTACAGTCCAACCCTCACATCCAAACATGACTACTGGAAAAACTATAGCTTTGTTTAAGTCGATCTTTGTTGGCAAAGTAACGTCTCTGCTTTTTTAATATACTGTCTAGGTTGGTCATAGCTTTTTTTCCAAGGAACAAGTGCCTTTTAATTTCCTGGCTGCAGTCACCATCTTCAGTGATTTTGGAGATCCCCAAAATAAAGTCTCTCACTGTTTCCATTGTTTCCTAATCTATCTGCCTTGAAAAGATGGAACCAGATGCCATGATGTTAGTTTTCTGATGTTGAGTTTTAAGCCAACTTTCTCAACTCTCCTCTTTTACTTTCATCTTTAGTTCTTCACTTTCTGCCATATGGATGGTGTCATCTATGTATCTGAGGTTACTGATATTTCTCCCAGCAATTTTGATTCCAGCTTGTGTTTCATCCAGCCCAGCATTTCATATGATGTATTCTGCTTATAAGTTAAATGAGCAGGATGACAATATGCAGCCTTGACATACTCCTTTCCTGATTTGGAAACAGTCTGTTGTTCCATGTCCAGTTCTAACTGTTGCTTCTTGACTTGGATTCATCTTTCTCAGGAGGCAAGTCAGATGGTCTGGTATTTCCATCTCTTTAAGAATTTTCCACAGTTTGTTGTGATCCACACATTCAAAGGCTTTAGCGTATCAATAAAGCAGAAGTCAATTTTTTCTGGAAATTGCTTTTCCTATGATCCAACAGATGTTGGCAATTTGATCCCTGGTTCTTCTGCCTTTTCTAAATCCAGCTTGAAAATCTGGAATTTCACAGTTCATGTACTGTTGAAGCTTGACTTGGAGGATGTTGATCATTACTTTGAGAGCTTTATATAGTCAGCAAAAAGAAGACCAGGAGCTGACTGTGGTTCACTTAATGAACTCCTTATGCCAAATTCAGAATTAAATTGAGGAAACTAAGGAAAACACCAGACCATTCAGGTTTGTCTTAAATCAAATCCCTTATGATTATACAGTGGAATTGACAAATAGATTCAAGGGATTAGATATGATAGACAGGGTGCCTGAAGAACTATGGATGGAGGTTCATGACATTGTGCAGGAGGCAGTGATCAAGACCATCACCAAGAAAAAGAAATGAAAAAAGGCAAAATGGTTGTCTGAGGAGGCCTTACAAATAGCTGTAAAAAAAGGAGAAGCAAAAGGCATAGGAGAAGGAAAGATAGGCTTATTTGAATGCAGAGCTCTAAAGAATAGCAAGGAGAGATAAGAAAGCGTTCCCTCAGTGATCAATGCAAAGAAATAGAAGAAAGCAAAGAATGAGAAAGACTAGAGATCTCTTCAAGAAAATTAGAGATACAAAGGGAACATTTCATGCAAAGATGGGCACAATAAAGGACAGAAATATTATGGACCTAACAGAAATAGAGGATATTAAGAAGAGATGGCAAGACTACACAGAAGAACTATACAAAAAAGATCTACATGACCCAGATAACCACGATGGTGTGATCACTCATCTAGAGCCAGACATCCTGGAATGTGAAGTCAGGTGGGCCTTAGGAAGCATCACCATGAACAAAGCTAGTGGAGGTGATGGAATTCCAGTTGAACTCTTTCAAATCCTAAAAGATAATGCTGTGAAAGTGCTGCAGTCAATATACCAGCAAATTTGGAAAACTCAGCTGTGGCCACAGGACTGGAAAAGGTCATTTTCATTCCAATCCCAAGGAAAGTCAATGCCAAAGAATGAAACAAAGTAGATAAGAATAATATGTTCTGTGTGTGTGGTTAACTAAGGCTAAATAGTCCATTCTGTTTGCAACACTATACACAGTTTCTCTATGCAACTATTAGTATTCATCTCAAATATCTAAAATAATTTAGGTAAACATAAGTGTTCTGATGATGACCTCAATTTAAATTTGATCCTAAGTCTCAAATTTCTTACTGCTAGTAGTTAAATTAATATATTTGTTTAGTAGTGTTTTTATCAACATCATAGTTAAAAATTAGAGGAACTTTAATGTCATATTACAGGCCACTACTTTCTTATGTTTTTATCAACTTCCATTTGCAATGTTTCCTTCATTTCTCTTAGAGATTAAATTGGTTTACTGGATATTGTCCTAGCCATGCATATCACTTCAATTTTGCATGGGTTAGCAAAAAGCATTTTCCTAAGCTATAGAAAATAGTTGCAATCATATTCGTATTTTTCTGCCTGGTTAATGTAATATGAATTGTTCACCTTTCAAAATGTTTTATGAGTCTCTAAGCCTTTGACCTTTTTTATTACATTTTTATTATTATACCATCTAGCACAGTTATAGTTCAATTGTCCTGCTGTCAATGATTTTCCTTATTCTGGTCATAAATCTTGTCCTGTTGAATTCTTCCTGTTACTGCTAATCTAGCACTGGAACTGATTCTTAGATATCCATTTTCTCCTGAGCACTTATCAGAAGTTTTCAGATTTTCAGTCCTTTAATGAATCAAGACTTCCTTAACATTCTATTTCCTTTGGTGTCAAAATGATGATAAATTATCTGGTTCATTTTCCCCTTCAATTTCTTAACTGAAGGATTTTAATACTTCTCTTTCTGATATTTCAATCAAAGACTGCAATCATTCCATTTTTAAGGTAATCCATTTTTGATATTGAAAAAGTGTAACTTGTCCAATTTTCTATGAAGAAGGATTACTTCTGCATTTGAGCAATTTCATCTTTTTCTTACCTTATCCACTTAGTACTTTGCCCTACTTCAATTGCTAGTCACTTCCCCTCCACCAATATACTGCCTTCAGAAATGCTGGCATTCTATTTTCTTTTGTTTTTCTTTTCTCAAGTTCCTTAGTTTTACCACACTTGTTACTGTTTCATCAGGGGAAAATCATTTTAGAATATTCAATTTAGATGTTATATGCTCTATTTTCTTCAATATTACAGAAACAGTATATATAATATCTGGGAGATGGGGACATTATTTTGACTAGTTAAAACAATTTGCAATTTTCAGTGGACATATTACTTTTTTATGGCTCAGAATTGGTGCAAAACTATTTAATGGATCTATATTTCATAATCCTTGAAAGTCTGGACTCAATCCACCTTTCCAACATTCCCACCCCAAACATTTTTTTATACACTTTAGGATCTTCTCTTTCATAATCCTGGTTAGATTTATTTGTGCATTACTAGAATTACCTGAGCAATTCTTAAGATCAGAAGGTATTTGCCATCTATTTTTATTATTAACTCAGCTAAATTTTTGTGCCTATATGAAGAGCTTGCCAATTATGGCATGTAGTCCTGCACTCATCTCTTCTCTCTTTCTGATGGTATAGAGTCAGAAGTGTGAAATATACATATGTATCATACACTGATCATAATCTTGTTCTTTTTTAAAACTTGATTAAAAGGAGATTCATGTTGAGGTTTGACAGAAAACAACAAAATTGTGTAAAAAAATTATCCTCCAATTAAAAAATAATTTTATTTTTTTTAAAATGAGGCAAACCTAGTTATATGAGGTGCAGTGTTACCTCCACTGTTAATTATTTTCTAAATATTTTAGGACTGTGCGAGGTGGCTATTGAGTGGAAGAGAGCTAACTGTATATTAAATATAAAATGTAAACCTATAATTCATTTCTTCTAGTTGTATTTCCTCAAAACATACAAGACAGTTGAGAAATATATTTGACTTAGGAGGGCATTTTCAAAAGAAGTATGAGGAAGATTTAGTGAGATAAATTTGGTGAAGGTCAAATTATACATGATGTTGTGCAAATTGTATCCCAATTTGTTTTGATGGATTGCACTTGACAATTAATTAGAAACTTATGAATAAACATTGAAAGGTAGATTTCATTAAAGAAAACATGGTTCAACCCTAAAAGCTCTATGCCTTTAGAATAATAACACTGATTATGATAGTTTCCAGACATTTAACTCACAAAAGTTCCGTGTAAATACATTTTACTTTAACTTCTATATGATAGCTTTTAGATTAAGTTTTAAATGAATATATATATATATATATATATATGCATGGATGTTAAGTCACTTCAGTTGTGTCTGATTCTTTTCAACCCTATGGACTGTAGCTCACCAGGCTCCTCTTCTCCAGACAAGAATACTGGAGTAGATTGCCATGCCCTTCTCCAGGGGATCTTCCTGACCCAGAGATTGAACCTGTGTCTCTTATGTCTCCTGCATTGGCAGGCAGTTTACTATTAGCACCACCTGGGAAGCCCATATATATGTACATATAACCATATATCTACATATATGAGTGGATATGTATATTCATATGTGTTCATATATATATTGGTTATATACATGTATATACATGCACCAATAACTATACCATCTCTAAAGGTTTAAGTTTTATCACTGTACCACTAGGCCACTGCTCTTAAGTACTTTAGAATCCTTTATTCCAATATTTTTAAAATATTTTCATGACTTCCCATCCATGAACCTTTCTACTTTTTTTTATTTTTATTTTTACTTTATTTTACTTACATTACTGTATTGGTTTTGCCATACATTGACATGAATCCGTCTCGGGTGTACATGAGTTCCCAATCCTGAACACCACCACCCCCACCTCCCACCTCATATCAACTCTCTGGATCATCCCCGTGCATCAGTTCCAAGAATCCTGTATCCTGTATCTAACATACACTGGCAATTCATTTCTTACATGATAGTATACATGTTTCAGTGCCATTCTCCCAAAACATCCCACCCTCTCCCTCTCCCTCAGAGTTAAAAGTCTACTCTATACATCTGTGTCTCTTTTGCTGTCTCACATACAAGGTTATCATTACCATGTTTCTAAATTCCATATATATGTGTTAGTATACTGTATTGGTGTTTTTCTTTCTGGCTTACTTCACTATGTATAATGTAATTCACCACATTAACAAATTGAAAAATAAAAGCCATATGATTCTCTCAATAGATGCAGAGATGGCCTTTGACAAAATTCAACATCCATTTATGATAAAAACTCTCCAGAAGAAAGCAGGAATAGAAGGAACATACCTCAACATAATAAAAGCTATATATGACAAACCCACAGCAAACATTATCCTCAATGGTGAAAAATTGAAAGCATTTCCCCTAAAGTCAGGAACAAGACAAGGGTGCCCACTTTCACTGCTACTATTCAACATAGTTTTGGAAATTTTGGCCACAGCAATCAGAGCAGAAAAAAAAAAAAAAAACAGGAATCCAAATTGGAAAAGAAGAAAAGAAGAAGTAAAACTCTCACTGTTTGCAGATGACATGATCCTCTACATAGAAAACCCTTTCTACTTTTTTTAAAAAAAAAAAAAAAAAAACAAATAATAGCAACAGAAAGCATGATGACTTCTCTCACTTAAAATCTGTAAATGCATAAATTGCAAGTGAACACTGAGGAGCATGGAGTTAAAACTGCTGGCCTGTGATTGTGTTGCTTCCTTGGGAAGGTAGGGGAAATCCTTTGAGGCAAGGGAAGAAAACAGAGCATGGATCCAGGCTAATATATTTGTCAACTGCACTTCCAGGTAAGTAAACTAAGGATCTATATTAGAAAGAAGGACCATATCTATAGGATGTTTCATGCCTAAAGTATATATTATATTAAATAGACCTCTGAATGTCTTTGATATGGCTCACTGGATAAACTCTCATAAGCTATGCTGCTTCTGCTGCTAAGTCTCTTCAGTCATGTCTGACTCTGTGTGACCCCATAGACGGCAGCCCACCAGGCTCCTCCGTCCCTGGATTCTCCAGGCAAGAATACGGAGTGGGTTGCCATTTCCTTCTCCAATGCATGAAAGTGAAAGGTGAAAGTGAGGTTGTTCAGTCATATCTGACTCCTCTTGACCCCATGGACTATAGCCCACCTGGCTGCTCTATCCATGGGATTTCCCAGGCAAGAGTACTGGAGTGGGATGTCATTGCCTACTCCAACAAGCTATGCAACAGTCTGTAATATTAAACAGATATGTGAAGTTACCTAAAAATCCGCGTGCTCTGTAAAGTGGCTTGCAGAACACACTAGAGACTTCAGTAATTATTCTGGGCCACAGAGCACCTGTCTGATACAGGAATATAGAACAAACATAGATCTCCACAACATCCAGATGTTTCACTAATTATTCAGCCCCTCTTAAATGACTTATTACTTGAAATTATTAGCATACCTTGATCTCTGATTCATGTCATCCTGGTTATGTGATCCTCATATTTGGCTCATACACTCAGTGTTTTACTTCAGTAAAACTCCTTCACTTTAGTGAGTATGCTTACTTTCTTTCCAAAACAAACATCTGCACCCTCCTTGTCCCTTTTAAATGTCTAACTCACAAAAGGAAGCTAAGTTAAGAACAGAGAGGTAATCAAGTGAGAATTCCATAATTCCCCACATTCAAATTTACCAACTCACGTGCAGTGGGACTTAAACCCTCTCCTTTTCCTCTTTCTAAAATGAAGAATGCATTTCTGTACTTTTCTAAAGCTAGCTCCACTTGGTGCCCTAAATTCAATATATTCTAGTCTTTAGAATTTTGCTTTGACAATTATTCTCTCTCTTTTACATCATCAAATTAATTCTTTCTACCTGTGTATTTTCATTAGCTAGCAACATGTTCTATTATTTTCTTAAAGTGTTCTTACATTTGCTATATGACCTCTCTTCACTTGCTACTAACCAGGTTTCTGCTCTTGTTCCAGACTACCCATTGAAGGAGCTGTCCCTGCCAATTCCCTAATCTCCTGTCTCAAAGTCTTCCCTTAATGCAGAACAACCAGACCTCTTACCACCCATCCCACGTGAACAGCTGAAATCCATGTTGCAGACTGTCCTCTGTGCTCTTAATGCTCACCTGTTTTATAGTTTCTCACTGAGATGATCTTTCACAGATCTTTGAAAAACTTATATCATTTGGCTTTTGTGACAGTACAGTCTGTATTCTGTCTATACCAAACTGTCCATTTATGTTTCTCTTACTGAATATTTTTTTCTGCTTTATATTAAAAATTTGGAATATCCCAAAGCTTGTGCATGTGCCCTGCTTTCTTCTCCAGGTCTTTTCATTCAGTGAAATCAATAAATTCATATGTATGAAGATGATTTTACTCCTAAGCTCTACATGTATGTTTCAATTGCTGATTTATTTCCACCTGAATATCTGTTAAGGCATTATACACGTAACTTGCCCCAAATCAAATTATTATAGTTAACTTGCAATTGGTTCATTTCTCTTCCCAGGAATCCTTACCAGTGTTTACTCAATTACATCTTTAGTAATTGAGTAAAAGTTTTACTTTTACTTTAGTAACTGAGTAAAAGTGTTTACTCAATTACATCCTTAGCTGGTATCTTTGATCCCTCTCTCAAGGTCCTTAAGCTTATAATTCTCTCTCCTTTCAAATCTAACCACCCCTTGTCATTCATCCCTATGCTGGCTGGAAACTCCATCTCATCATTAATTTCTTGATTGATATGTTAACTCTGCTGAGTGCTTTCCCTGATACCTCTATCTACCATAAGCCTCCATTCTTGTTGTATTTCTTAAGTGGTCTCATTTTGTTTTCTTTAGATAGTTATCATTATTAAAACTAGTTTGTGTTTATTGCTTTGTTTATTTTCTCTCCCTTCTTACTAGAATACAAGAAGCATCAGAGAGCTATCCTTATCTGTTTTTTTCATGGATATTTATGTAACATAATGAAAATCACTTTGGAATGAATTGATACATTTTCAGAAAATATAAGTTTGACTCACAGACCCACCAATCATGTTCATGACCTATTAAAGTTACTTAAGCACTGCAAACTTGTTTCTTATCTGTCAAAATAAAGGTATTAATATAACTTTGCAGCATACTTATAGAATACACAATATAGTGCCAAGCATAATGCCTTTATACCTAGGATTGACACACATATGTTCATTTCCTTCCAGTTCCCCTTAGGAAAAGTGTGCACAATGTAAATCACTTAGTTGAAATATGGATATAAGTAATTTAAATTATTAGCTTACATTTAGAGATCTTATATAAAGCTCTGTTTTAAATGTTTTATACATATTGCCATATATATTCTTCACAATAATTTTATGATATAGATCCTATTGTTTTCCTCAGTTTATAGATTGGGAACACTGTGAAGTTTGATATTATTGAAGTAGATTTAACTTTAAGTGATAGGAGTAGGTGTCCATTGGAGCACTCTAGCACCACAGAAGGTGCACTTACCTTCATGATATACTGTTTCCACTTAGAAACAAAAAGTGTCCATGGATCTTCAAGCTCAGTGTGTGTGTGTGTGTGTGTGTGTGTGTGTGTGCTTGTTTGAGAATGTGTGTGTTTGCAAAAAGAGAGAGGACAAATAAGACTGAAAATTATCAAGCTAGTAACTCATAAATGTTTAGATTTCCTCTTTCCTCGTTTAAATTTCCCCCCAAATAGGTCATTGTTTTATGATCACTGTTACTTGCAAAGAAAATAGAGAAGTGGTGGAAATATTAAAATTTCCAGTACTGTCAATTAGGAATCACTTGACCAGATTTTGGTATTAGGTGCTGTATTCTTATTTGAATGTTCATGTCATAAAACTGCACTTCTTTATTTTATTAAATGGGATGACAGTTAAGTATTGCCAAAACTTAGTCATAGTACCCAATTAGGTGGGGCATTCTTTCTTTAAAACTTTTATTAAACTATTTTAAGCTGTGCTTTTCTGGTGAAAACTAAAGGGTTTTTAACATACCAAATTTTTTTTTTTTTTCTTATTGAAACACGATAACACCTAAGATGCCTAAGCAGTTTTACAGACATAAGTAAATGTGTGAAGGGCTTCCTGGGGTGGAACTGTTATGATTCCCATCATAGTCAGCGAGGGTCATGACCTTAATGGTAATCATGTGGCGAGAGGCTCATACAACACTTCACAAAATTTGAATTAGGGCCTTTTGCTTAAAAAAAGAGCCATATTGTACTCTTGAAAATATATAGAATTCTGTATTCATTTCCTGGATTTACATATTTTTAGACAATTTTTAGGTGAAGGAAAATTTGTTCCTTTTTTGTGTATGTTATAATCAATAAAGATAACAGTGTAGTAAAATCAATTCATATATATATATATATATATACACATACATACATATATGCTTCCAGGTAGCTCAGTGGTAAAGAATTTTCCTTCCATTGCAGGAAATGTGGGTAAGATCCTTGGGTTGGGAAGATCCCCTGCAGGGGGAAATGGCAACCCACTCTAGTCTTTCTTGGAAAATTCCATGGACAGAGGAACCTGGCAGGCTATAGTCCACGGTTCTCAAAGAGTCAGAAATGACTGAGCAGCTGAGCACACACAGAGACACGTATATCCTCAGTCTTGTAAGATGTTCTGGAACTGATGGTTTTATCACTGTATGGTTCAATTAATGAAATAACAAACATATATGATATGCACACACCCAGCTCTGTGCTGTTTTAACTTCCATGGCAACTTTGTGAGAAGAGTGTTTTAAAATATCTTTTTTTTTTTTTGCAATAGAAAGAAACTGAAGAATTTACACTAGTTGCATGTTATATCCTGCCTTCAGTTGTATTACCCAGAAACAGGTTCCAAGATGAAGATGCCTATGCAAGAGTTTCTAAGTGTTCACAGAGAGAATCAATCAGACAATGTGCAGAGAAAACAGGACAGGAAAGGGAGAACACCTAGGAAGTGTGAGACCTCAGGCCAAGTCCCACAGAAAGACATTTCAACCTGATTCCTCTATCCTGTCCAGTCAGTCATCTGGGGCCATGGAAGCTACAAATTCTCAGTAATGTATAGGTCTCTCTGAAAGAAAAGAAAAGTGAAAGTCAGTCACACAGTCTGTCCAACTCTTTGCAGTCCCGTGGACCATAGCCTGCCTAGCTCCTCTGTCCATGGAATTCCCCAGACAAGAGTACTGGCGTGGATTGCCTTTTCCTTCTCCAAGGGATCTTCCTGAGCCAAGGATTGAACCCAGATTTCCTGCATTGCAGGCAGATTCTTTACCAACTGAGCCACTAGGGACTCTTTGGATATGGACAAAGCAGGCTCAAGTTGCTTAAGAGCTGTAATCTTCAGAGCATATTGAAGCTGGAGTGGGAAAGGCAGAAAATGTTAATAGGGATCTAGGAAGGTCTGAACAGAATACCAATACTGCCAACAAGGCTTAGCTGCTAAGCAGCAGAGCCAAGTTCTTAACCCAGGCATTCCATTCCCAGGGCCCCAAATCTAATTAAAAGTGTTAAACTAGCCTTACTTTTAATAGTATGGACAGAGGTTGTGTCTAGGCAACAGAAAATTATGTGAGACTTCTACACTTCAGAATGGCTGAGGAAGTAGTTGCAATTAACATACATACCAGAGCTCCACCTTTGCAATAAGTCTGTGGTACTGTATATAAATATATTTTGAGGGCACAAACTGAGTTATAAATTCTGGGATCTAATGTACAGCACAGTATTTATAGTTAATATTGTATTGTACACTTGAAATTTGCTAAGAAAGTAGATCTTAAGTGTCCTCACCACAAATAAAAGGATAATGATTTGATATGCTAGGCATATAAATTAATTTCTAAATTATTATGACAATCATTTCATAGTGTGGTGGTGGTTTAGCCACTAAGTCATATTCAATGCTTGTGACCCCATGGACTTCAGGCCGTCAAGTTCTTCTGTCCATAGGATTTTCCAGGCAAGAATATTGGAGTGGGTTGTCATTTCCTTCTCCAGGGGAACTTCCTGACTCAGGGATCGAACCAGGATCTCTTGCACTGGAGGCAGATTCTGTACTGACTGAGCTACCAGGGAAGCTCTATGTGTATTAAATTGTCACATTGTATACCTTAAAAATCACATTTACAGATGTGTGTGTGTGTGTGTATATATATGTGTGTATATATATACACACATATATATATATAGTCATTCACACCTCAGTAAAGCTGGAAAAGATAATAAAAAATATTTTTGGAATCTTTATGATGCTTCTGCTAATGACACACTTTTAAAATCACTAGTCTTAAGTCTTTATATCAGGCGGCACTACTCATTCCCCTTCTTCTCAAGGGGACAATTGGCTACTCTTGGTTTTCTGAAATTATGTACAAAACTTAATACTGACTTTCAGTTCCATACACATATACTTTAAAAAGATTTACACAATATTTTACTGAGATACCTTTGGTTATTCAAATCTGTTTGGAAATGATTCACATCATAATTTATTTAATTTCCTGAACGATTAGTATATTGTATTACTACATGTATTTAGTTAATTCCCTATATTTTTTTTCTATTCATTACTCATTCTTTATATTTTCCTCTGGACTATATTCCCAATGATTAATAATATTTGTATCTGTATCTCACCTGCTCTTAGAATCTTCTTCGAGTTCTTAATTTTGATTATCACGTATTTCAGGATTAGAATTTCCACTTGATTCTCTTGTACAGCATCATTTCTCCACAAATGTTCTCCATCTTGCCTTTTAGCTCTTTGAACATAGCAAGCAGATATACCAAAGCTTATCTGAAGAACGCCAATGTCTGAACCACAGTTTTTCTGTTTCTGTGGTCTGTTTCTTCCCTTGGATTTCTTTCATGCTATTTTATCTTCTTACAGGCCCAGAATATTTTACTATGTGCAAGATACTGGGTTTGCACAATCTTTGTAGTAAATAATTTGATGTCTAGGGTAAGTTTTTCTTCTTCCAAAAGAATTCTCTGTGTGTTTGCGGATTTTCCTTACCTTGTGGATGAAGTACTTCAGAATGCCAATCAGGGTATCAGGTTCCACTGTTCTTCCTCTGCAAATGCTTACCCCTCTGGGCCTCTGGAATACTGGCCAATAATGTTTCAATACTGTGTTAATTCTTACATACTTTAAAGAAAATATTAGTATTTATTCAATTAGTGTTCACTTTTTTAATTTTTATTTTTATTTTACTTTACAATACTGCACTTTATATAATCATCTTTAATGGGAAATTTTAAATAAAATTGAAAGGATGGTATGGTATTCTTAATTCTTGAGAAAAAAACTGGTGTTGGATCAATAAACTGTTTGTTGACAGTAAAATCTAAGTATATAATTTAAAAATTCAAAGTGAGTTTATCTCTCTCATGTCTTCAACATTTGCTTCAAATGAATCATAGATTTAACTTTAGCTATAAAAAACTTTAACATGTTTGAAAAGAATACAAGTGATACAAAAGTAGAATTGCCCATAAAAAAATATTTATAAATTTCACTAGATACAAGTTAAACTATTTCATATGGTTAAAATATAAACTAAAAATGAATGGAGAGAATATTTGTAAGACAGTAAGAAGCACAAAGTTGCCACCCCCCAAGAAGACTTTCATTTTGTTCCACTCAATCATTATACATTCC
>SJXQ01003392.1:82404-195291 GCA_006408695.1 Aepyceros melampus
TGTATATAACTGCCTTTTCTTTTTAACCATTTCTGTCTGGAGTGATTTGAACTGGAGTATTTGAATGAACTTTCTAAAAAAATGTCAAGTGTTTCACTGATAAATATAAACTAGCTTCTGTTATAATGAATACAGCCATTATAAAAAAATCTCTGAGTTCAGAGTTTGGGAAATAGAAAATTACGTATGAAATGTTTTCTTCCTTACAAAGTATATTTTGCTAAACTAATAGATGGGAAATTTTAACAAGTTAAATTTAGAACAATGTTGAGAATTCACTTCTTTCTATGATGAAGTAAAATGGAACAGAATTAAAATATAGGAACGACTATTTTCAGAAATTAGACAACAGATAATAAAATACATTAAATCCTAAGAGAAGAGAAAGAAATGAGATGATCCACATAACTGACTGAGGTAACTGCCTGGAGGGCTTCCCTGGTAGCTCAACTGATAAAGAATCCAGTTGCAATGCAGAAGACCCCAATTTGATCCCTGGGCCAGAAAGAGCCCCTAGAGAAGGAATGAGCTACCCACTCCGATATTCCGGGGCTTCCCCGGTGGCTTAGACAGTAAAGAATCCACCTGCAATGTGAGAGATCTGGATTCAATCCCTGGGTTGGAAAGATCCTCTGGAGGAGGGGATGGCAACCCACTCCAGTATTCTTGCCTGGAGAATCCCCATGGCTAGAGGAGCCTGGTGGGCTATAGTAACAAAGTGTCACAAAAATTCAGACACAGCTGAGAGACTAAGCACAACTGCCTGGAAAGAGTTTCCAGGCTGCAGTACAGGGAGCAGAAACATCCAGAAAAGGTACTGCTGAGTTGAGGACACTGGACTCAGAGCTCATGTAAACTCAGACACCTAAGGATTGCATGTTAGAATACCAAAGAGGAGAGTAAGGCAGAGAGAGCTCTGAAGATCTATAGAGAGTGCCTCTCCAGTCTAAGTAAGTAAGTCACTCAGTCTATGTCTGACTCCTTGAGACTCCACTCTCCCGCCATCAACTGTAGCCCACCAGCTCCTCTGTCCATGGGATTCTCCAGGCAAGAATACTGGAGTGGGCTGCCATTCCCTACTCCAAGAGATCTTCCAGTCCAGGGACCCAATCCACATCTCTTGCATCTTTTGCATTGATAGGCAGATTCTTTACCTCTGGTGCCACCTGAGAAGCCCCCTCCAGTTTTTAGCTGAATACTGAACAGCTCGTGCATGAAAAGAAGCAATGAAATAAAGGGGAAAAGACTCAGAGGAGGAGCAGGAAGTAAACTCAGAGCTCATGACAGGCTCCCAATAGAGCAAGTAGCTAGTAGTCAGAGTGGAGAGACCTCCTATGAGGTGACTGATGGAAGGAGTATCCTGTTCTAATGTGGCCTTATTGAATAGTGAATAACAACTTTATATTGATTTTCTCATTTGGAGAAGATTAAAAATGATCAAAGCAAGTTTTTCCCAAAAAGATTTGATAGTGAAATATTGTTTCACTCACATGAATAAAATATTCATCAAACATTTTCTTTATAGAAGTCTTGTTAAACTTTTAAATTATAGATGCAACTGTAAATGATTTGATTCAGTTGTTCTTGGGTTCCAGGAATCTGCATATTTGAGAAATGTCTCTAACGACAAAGAGGTGTGAGTGAGACATTTGAGAAATACGGCTCTGGCATAAACACTGTTTCCAATAAGGCTCTGCTTTGAACATTAGAGATAGGTAAGTTAGACACGACACCAGCGGTGGCGGCAGAGTTGGAGCTACATCTCATGGGGCTGGTGCACTACGATCAGGAACATCGATCAAGCTCATGTTAACAGCAGAGGGAGAGAGGAGAAGGATGAAGAAGAAAAAAATGCCATGATGAGCAAGCAGTGGCTGCGCAATGCTAGCAAATGTGACTCCTTGCCTCCTTCATGAGGCTCGTTGTGAACATAGACATGTGCTACCCTCAGGCCCCCTGACCAGAATGATGAGAACACCTGTGAAAAAATATTAGAAAACTATATCCACAATCCCTATGGTATAATCAGTCAAATATTTCTTTTCTTTATTAAATGTTTTATTTCATATTGGGGTATAGCTGATTAACAAGTTGTGATAGTTTCAGGTGAACAGTGAAGAGACTCAGCCATACATATAGATGTGTCCATTCTCCTCCAAACTCTCCTCCCATCCAGGCTGCCACGTAACATTGAGGAGAATATTTCTACAATAAAAAGATTAGTCCTACATTCAGACAGTTATTAATTTCATTTCTTGCACACAAAGATTGCAAACAGGCCATAATATCAAGAGCACAATCTTATAAAATATCAAATTCGAGCCTAAAACAACTGTCATAGAAAATTGTAAGTGTTACTATTTGTCATTACTTAAATACAATCCAAGAAAAGAGTGAGATAAAATGGTATTTATGAGTATTGCAAAAGCTTTTACTACTTTAACTGATGCATCCTGGTAAAGGCAGCAAGAATTTGACAACATAGAATGGCTTCAAGTCATTAGCTTTGGAAGTGCTTTGAGAGTTGGGATAGTCAATTTAAAAAATTCAGTTTTGGTTCTCCTCAATGTGGGCTTAAATTTATGGTAACCCTTTCACCTTTTTTGTGTTCTTGGTTCTATCAATTTGTGAGAGAGGAGACAAGATCTTAATACACATTAAATAGATTTATACATTTATGAAAATCAAACCACAGAAAAGTAATGTCTATCATTATAATTTTAGCTGAATTTGAATGCCAGTATAATAAAGCTTCAGAATTTGAGCCTCAATAAATAAAAATCCATAAGCAGGTAAACTGATACTATAATACTATAGCTAATAATAAATAGTTAATTTCCATAATGATGTTCCATGCAGCTATGCAAACAGCTTGAAGTCCACAATTCTACTCCTGTCTCATATGGCTGTCATAAACCTCCCTCAGAGTCTTGAAAAATATCAACAATACCATGTACTATTTCAGGAAAGGAATTAAACAACCTTTAAAAATAAAAATAGTCCTGATTAGGAAAGAAAGGGAGTCTTTTGTTCCAAACTTGGTATCCCTAGAAACTTTTGAATCTTCTTGGGAGGCTGATCACAACCTTCAGCACTTTTAGCAGCTCCCACTTATTGAAGAGGATGGTTTAGATGTATTCCATTAGTACCTTACAGTTATACAAGATTTAGTGTGTTTTAAAGAATAAAATCTACTGGCCTTCTTTGAAAATTAATATATGAATAGTTATGACTATACTTGAGAAACTTTCTTATGTGACTATGAAAAGTTGCTAAACAAAAAAATAGTATCAAAATATATACCTAGATACATGATTGATTGTATTTTAAAGCAGGCAGTGACAGAAGTTTAAGATGTACAAACCTGTCTGCCCTGGAAAAAAGCAGCCAGAACTAAACAGACAAGTTTAGACCAAGAACAGGGCAAAAATGAGGTTAGCAGCAGAATCACAGGAAAACTACTAAATCAAAAATCAAAATTTAGAAAAGTACCTATGCTATTCTTCCAGTAACACAAGAGCTGCAGTATCAGGCCAATGGGGTTATTGAGGGTGAAGCTGCAGAAAACAAAGATGAATTAAGTGTCAGGCAAAGACTGTGATTTTGAAAAACAAAAGAAAAGAGATTCCCAGAAAGAAAATGATGATTCTAGTAGCAGATGATATAGAACTAGATGAAAACAAATCAAAGATCCTGCAGTGGAGTGGCAAGAAGTACAAGGAAATACACCGGGGAAGGAGAAAGCTTTACTGAAAATCACATCGAAGATAACTCAGCCTGCTTGTAGTCTGCACTTACCTTAGGGGGTGGAGGGCGGGGAACAAGAATGGTGGTAGCTATACACCACAGTTAGGAAGGAACAGATTAATATGTAGGCTATATCAAGTATATAGAGTGTGAAAAAGAGGTAAAACTTAGCGTTTTCCTCGCCAGGAAAGCCTGAATTGGTCAGATATTATTAGCGAATTCCTGGTGGCTCAGAGGGTAAAGCGTCTCCCGACAGTGCAGGAGATCCAAGTTCGATCCTGGGGTCAGGAAGATCGCATGAATAAGGAAATGGCAACTCACTCCAGTATTCTTATCTGGAGTTTCCATGGACAGAGGAGCCTGGTAAGCTCCATGGGGCCCCAAAGAGTTGGACACGACTGAGCGATTTCGCTTTCTTTTCTTTCTTTCTACTATAAAAACACCCATAGTAGAATACAGGGGGTGTGGGCCCCAGAATAAGGATGAGCAGTTTGAAAATAACCCTCAGTAGCAAAAATAGTAGTTGGATGCATTTTAAACTATGCTGATTGAGAAACATACAATAATCTAGAGACAGTGAAGAACAGATGATGAAGATCTTTGTTTCTTCAGTGTGCATGTGTGCTTAAGCAGTGGCATGAAAAAAAAAAAAAAGCTTTAAAATTCTTGTTTGATATTCAAATGATGAAAAGGCCTTTTTAAATGAAATTTCCAGAACTGTGTCATGTTTGTTGTCTAGCTAATGTACAGTCCCCATAAAGGGAGAAGAACATAAAAAGCAATCTACAAATGAGCAACTATTTGCATTCAGCTTTGTTTGTAGAAAAAATTAAGATTAAAACCTTAAACATATTTTCAGTAACATCTGCTCTAATTTTAATTTCTTCATAAATTCTAATATTTATTTGTGTTTTATTTGACAGAATCTTCATAACAAGAATAGTATTGCAGGTTCATTCATAGTTTTACATTTTTTTAATTTGTTATGGTCATAAACTAGCGTTTTCTCATATTTTGCACAATGCCACAGTTTGGAATTTTTCTTGTTTTAATTTCTCACAGTTATCATGAAAATAATTCTTAATAAAGTCAAAAAGCCTCTTTTTCTGCAGATCAATGTGAGATCTAATTACTTTGGTAAAATAAGTGTATAAGTATTTATAAGACAATGTTATCTGATATTGGGTGCTTTTCTGTTATTCTTTTACATTTTTTAAAAACATGAGTTCATTTTTTATTGAAGTACGGTTGTTTTAAAATGTATTAGCTTCAGCTATACAACATAATGATTCAGTATTTTTAAGATTATGCTCTACTTAAAATTATTTTAAAATATTGGCTATATTCCCTCTGCTGTACAATAATCCTTGTGGCTAATTTTGTAAGAAAGAACTTGCAGCTCTTAATCCATAACTGTATATTGTCTTTCCCCACTTCCTTCTTTCCACTGGTAATCAATATTTTGTTCTCTAAATCTGTGAGCCTGTTTCTCTTTTATTATATCATTTTTGTTTTATTTTTTAGGTTATACATATAAGGTGTTAACATATACAGTGCTTGTTTTTCTCTGTTTAACTTAGTTCACTAAGAATAATCCCCTCCAGGTCCATCCATACAGTTTCAAATTACAAATTTTCTTGCTGCCTTTAGAACACTCTGTCTTTAAATTTTGCCATTTTAGTCATATGTTTTGATGTGGGTCTCTTTAGGTTCACCTTCATTGAGGCTGTCTGTGCTCCTATACTTGGATAATCTATTTCCTTCTTCAGTTTGGGGAAGTTTTCAGCCATAATTTCATTGAATGCATTTTTGGCACCTCACTCTCTCTCTCTTCTTCGTCTTCTTCTTCTTCTGGAATCCCTACAATGTGAATATTAATGCACTTGATGTTGTCATTTTTTAATTTTTTTTCTTTTTGTTCTTCTGAATCAGTGATCATTATTTTATCTTTCAGATCATTTATGTGTTCTTTTTATCCCCTAGTCATTTTTAATTCCTTCTAATGTGCTTTTCATTTATGTATTGATTATTATGTATTCTTAATTTATTCTTCAGCTTTGACTGTCTGACCATTCTTTTGTATGTTTTCAAGTTCTTTGCTAAAATTCTCATTGTGCTGGCAGCATCAACTTGGTGAGAGGTGTGGCCAAGCATAGAGGAACTAGAGTCAGAGCCAGGTGTGAGCCAGAACTTCTATGTTCAGTGATCATCACTTTCCTAACAGAGGCAATGGCTGGTCTCTGCCTTTCCAATAATGGCACCTTCAGCCTGGAGAGTGCTACAGCAGGAGGGGCCAGAGTGGGCTCCCAGACAGGCTGAGTGGTGTGCTGGGATGGTCCAGCCATGCCGTCAGAGCTTGAAAGCTTCTAGTCTACTGTTTGCCTGGCTTCAGCAATGTCTGTCTTAACCCCATTCAGCTACCAAGATGGGTTCTAGCTGTTTTTCTCCCCCAAGTGCACACTCTCCTTTGCCCTAGTAGGGTGCTGGGCTGGGGCCAGAGGGGCCAGAGCGGGTGCTCAGGATGGTCAGGGTGTGCACTCTCTTGGTTATGGGAAACTGGCCAGTGCCCCTGGCAATTTCAGTTTCTTTCCTCTGCCTTGCTCCTGGATGTAAACAAGCATCTGTGACTCTTCACAGGCAAAGTCTTAGATTTTTACAGCATTCTTGTAAGTCTCACTGGTTTTCACAAGGCCCTTAGCTAACGGGCCTTTCCTCCTGGTGTCCAACCCCTGGGATGGGGTGCCCAATAGTCGGTATGAACTGCTCACTCCCTAGGAAGGATTTCTGAGCCCATGATATCCCACTTCTCTTCTGTGCCCCTTCTTAGGGGCATGGGTCCTGACTCAATTGCCTCTCTTTTCTTCCTATTCCACTTCCTGTAGATCTTTCTTTACAGCCTTGGTTGTAGAAGAGTCTTTCTGCTGATCTCCAGTTTGTTTTCAGTGAGAACTGATCCATATATAGGTATATTTTTGATGTGTTTCTGGAAGGACAGGAACTCAGTGTTTTCTTATTCTGCCATGTTCATATCCTCCCTCCATTATACTTTTAAAAAATTATAAAAGCTGAAAATACTATGTGTATAATATATGTCATATGTTTGAAGAAAAATAAAATGTAATAATTCACAAAAATAATAAGCATATTCGCAGAATTAATCAGTGATATCTATTAAAAGATTCAGATAATCCAAACTTTTCCTGTTCAGATAGGAACATACACCAGGTCTTGTTGTTATTATTCAGCTGCTAAGTCGTGTCTAACTGTTTGCAGTCCCATACACTGCAGTACGCCAGGCTCCTCTGTCCTCTACTCTCTCTGGAAGTTTGCTGAAATTCATATCCATTAAGTCATTATGCTGTCTAATCATCTAGTCCTCTGCTGCCCTCTTCTCCTCCTGCCCTCATGTTTTCCAGCATCAGAGTCTTTTTCAGTGATTTGGTTCTTCACATGAGGAGGTCAAAGTCTTTAAAGTTCAGCATTAGTTCTTCCAATGAATATTCAGGGTTGATTTCCTCTAGGATTGACTAATTTGATCTCTTTGCTGTCCAAGGGACTCTGAAGGCTCTTCTCCAACATCACAATTCAAAACATCAATTCATCAGTGCCCGGTTTTCTTTATGGTCCAGCTCTCACATCCATACATGACTACTGGAAAAATCATAGCTTTGGCTATATGGACCTTTGTTGACAAATTGATGTCAATGCTTTTTAATACACTCTCTAGGTTTGTCATAGCTTCCCTTCCAAAGAGCCAGTATCTTTTAATTTCATGACTGCAGTCACTGTCCACAGTTATTTTGGAAGCCGGGAAAAGAAAATCTGTCACTGCTTCTACTTTTTCGCCTTCTATTTGCATGAAGTGATGGGACCAGAGAGGCCATGATCTTATACACACACCAATACTTATAAAACACTCACCTGGGTTATGAAGAGATATATTTGAAGTTATCTATTCCTAGTTAAATTCAAATAGTATTCCTTAAGAATGTATGCATGCTCAGTCACTTGATCATGTCCTACTCTTTGGGACCCTATGGATTGTAATCCGCTAGGCTTCTCTGTCCATGAAATTTTCCAGGCTAGAATACCGGAGCCAGTTTCCTCCTTCTAGGGATCGAATCTGTGTCTTCTGCATAGCAGGGGATTCTTTATCATTTGAGCCATCAGAGAAGCCTGTTCCTTAGGAAAATCTTCTCTAAACATCCATGCCAGAGTAATTCTCACTACTTTAAATTTAATATCATATTGCACTTTTGTAACACTTGCTATTGCTGTTTTTATTCCTGTTTATATTGCTAAGTCACTTCAGTCGTATCCGACTTTGTGTGACACCAGAGACAGCAGCCCACCAGGCTCCTCCATCCCTGGGATTCTCCAGGCAAGAACACTGGAGTGGGTTGCCATTTCTTTCTCCAATGCATGAAAGGAAAAGTGAAAAGGAAGTCACTGAGTAGTGTCCAACTCTCAGCGACCCCATGGACTGCAGCCCACCAGTCTCCTCAGTCCATGGGATTTTCCAGGCAAGAGTACTGGAGTGGGTTGCCATTGCCTTTTCTGGTTTATATTATTATTTATCTATTGTCTAATTATTTTTCTAAATTTTAACCTACATTAGAACACACAGTGGATTTATTATCCTTGTTATTTTGTTCCTAGTGCCTAGCACAGAGCCTGACACATAGTAGATAATAAAAAAGTATGATTAATTAAAAATTGATAAAAAAAGGTTCTTTGAAAAATGAATATTCAATACCTGAAATAGCTAATACTTTATATTACTGCTGTATTTGATGTGAAATATGTCCCTACTCTGCAACAATCAAATGCATCTGTCACTAAATGCTCTTGAGTTAAGTATTATTGTCCACATGACATGCTTGAAGAAACTCAGAGTTCAAGAACTTTTCTGAATCTTAAATAGCCAATATGTCAAAGAGAGATGACATTTGAACATGAACTATATTATTTCTATCAGTTATTGCCACAATATGAAACAAACAACAAGAACAAAATTCATTTGTATACAAACACAAGGATTCGTTTAGCTCTTGTTACCATGGATGGGCTGAAAGTCAGCCAACCTAGGCTTGGGACATCTGTGGATTATGCTGATCATAACTGAACTTGTTCATGCTTTAGGTTAGGAGTGAGCTAATCTAAAAGGCTCTTCATGGTCACTTGGACATAAGGGCTCTGTTGTTGGTCAGTCATTCAGTGGTGTCCAAAACTTTGTGACCCCATGGACTGCAGCATGCAAAGATTTCCTGTCTTTCATCATCTCCTAGAGCTTGTTCAAACTCATGTCCACTGAGTAGTGATGACATCTAACCATCTCATCCTCTGTCATCACCTTCTCCTCTTTATTGGAAAAGACACTGATGCTGGGAAAGATAGAAGGTTCTTTGTATCAGGTGGCCTAAGTATTGGAGCTTCAGCTTCAGATTAGTCTTCCAGGGAATATTCAGGACTGATTTCCTTTGCAATTAACTGGTTTCATCTCCTTGCATTCCAAGGGGCTTTCAAGAGTCTTCTCCAACATCACAATGCAAAAGCATCAATTCTTAGATACTTAGCCTTCTTTATGGTCCAACACTCACATCCATACATAACTACAGAAAAAACCACAGCTTTGTTTACATGGACCTTTGTTGGCAAAGTAATGTTTCTGCTTTTTAGTTAATACATTGTCTAAATTTGTCATAGCTTTTCTTCCAAGGAGCAAGCATCCTTTAATTTCATGGCTGCAGTTACCATCCACAGTGATTTCGGAGCCCCCCAAAATAAAGTCTACCACTGTTTCCATTGCTTCCCCATCTATTCGCCATGAAGTGATGGGACCGGGTGCCATGATCTTCATTTTTTGATTGTTTAGTCTCTATTAATTATGCTTCTTTTGAGAACACTGGATTAATCTAGATATGTCTTTTTACGATGGTGGGAGAGGCACATAACAGCTGATGGGTAGCAGAATATGCTACCAAAATATGCTTCTCTGGCATAAGAATTATTTCGAGAAACAGCAGACATAGGAGAACCTTTGAAAACAGAGTAGAAATTAGTTACTCTTTTTTAAGAGACATGTGCATTTACAAGGAAAATTTCCATTTGTGAGGGTGTCTCCATCTCTGTACCATGAAGAGGAAGATGGTCATATCTCTAGAAACTCTTATCAAAGAATTAAGTACCAACTTAAATCTGCCTAGCAACTATATCCTTTCTTCCTGTGTTCTTTCAGGTAACTTTCCAAATCTAGTCTTTCCCCAACCCCAAACCCCTGTCTAAATCTGAACCTGGAGATGGTATTTAAGGTGTAGGATTGGTACATTTGGGGGAGTTACTCAGTTCTCCTAGGGATTTTCCATATAAAGAGGAGGTAAATATATTACTAAAGTTGTATTTGTTTTAACCTGTTAATTTATTTATTAAAGAAATCTTATCCAAGAACCTAGAAGTGTAGATGGAAAACTTTTCCCTCTATTGTTGTTTTCCCAAGACATTTAATGTTTGCTTTCAAAATTAGCAAATGCTTCTCCCAATTTTCTAAGATTAATTTTATTTATTGACCAAAAAATTTCAAATTTATATTTGAAATATAATTTATATTCAGAGAAATCTTTATTCTCTAAATATAGAAAAAGGAACTGTTTACTTCTCTCTGTTTTCTCCCTCTATTAAGTTTAGAGGTGAATCCTCAAAGTTGAATAGAATAATGGTCAAAATAAGATTCCACAGTTTGATTAAAAGAAATACCAATAAAAATAAATGTATAGAAGATGCTTAACCTTGCTCCTAATAAAATAAATTTAAAAATTAGCTTATACTGAGATACCGTTTCTCACATATCAGATTAAAATTTAAAACATATTCTGTTGGTGAAATTTGGAGACATTTGAACTCTCATATCTTGCTTGTGAGAATACAGAATGATATACACTCTAGAAAGAAGTAGGCTGGTGCCTCAGCTTGTAAAGAATCCGCCTGCAATGTGGGAAACTTGGATTCAATCCCTGGGTTGGGGAGATCCTCTGCAGAAGGGAATGTCTATTCACTCCAGTATTCTGGCCTGGAGAATTCCGTGGACACTACAGTCCATGGGGTCTCAAAGAATCAGACATGACTGAGTGACAGTCAATTCACTAGAAAGATAATATGGCAATATTGATTTATCTATCTATCTACCTGCTTAACTTCCTACCTGTATACATTACTAAGCATATGTCATATGTTACAAACATAGAAAATAATATATGTAAATTGTATTAACTGTAGCATACATCTTGGTGATTCATGATATTGAACAAATATCTATCTACCCTAGACCTCTTATGAACTTTTTAAGGAACTCTAACAGTCACAGGCTATTAAGATTCTGACATTCTATTCTTATAAAAATTTAAATATTAATTAATTATTAATCAGATTATTAATTACATTCTCTTTCTATAAGTATATACTTTTGGAAGGACATATAACTCATAATGACAGATAAAGGAAACCAAATGAAACAAAAAACTACTTATAAAAACTGTTTCAATTAAAATAATCTTCCCAAAATAATATATACAGCAATGTGTGTTGGTCATTCAGTCATGTCTTATTCTCTGTGACCCCATGGACTGTAGACCTCCTGGCTCTCAGTCCATGGAATTCTCTAGATAAGAATATTGGAGTTTGGATAGCCATACACTTCTCTGGGGGGTCTTCTTGACCCAGGGATCAAACTTGGGTCTCTTGCATTTCAGGCAGATTGTTTACCATCTGAGCCACCAGGGAAGCCTGTATAAAGGAAAAGGATGATCAAATGTCATATATTTTATTCTCATTGATGCAGTACCACCTGGTTTCATGGTATCTTGTGTTCCTTGAATTTTGGTTGCTGTTTGGATTATCTAAGAATTATTAAATCTTTTTTAATTATTAAATTAATTATTAAAATTATTAAATCTTCAGTTATCTTTAGATATTTATTAGTTTCAGTTCTCTAAAAAGCAACATTAAATATCACAATATTAAAAAGCAAAATTATATATGTGCAGATGTGTATATGTGTGCATGTGTGCAGTACCTACAACTTAGAATAACTTCAAGACATAGTTAACTAAAAAGTACTACTAAGTCAGAAAATGATCAGTAAGATTGAGATCATAATTTGTTGTTTCTATGGTATTATTGTAAGAAGGTAATAAGTTATATTGATTTGCAATGGATGCCCTAAAAAATACCACAGGCTAGGTGGTGAATAGAAAAACAATTTTTCTCACCTTTCTAGTGGTTGATAAACAAAGATAAAGGTACTTAGCTTCTTGTATGTCCTCTTTCCTTGACTTGTAGAAGACAACTTTCTCACTGTTTCCTCAGTTATTTGCATCCTGATGTAAAGAATCCACCTGCCGGTGCAGGAGAAGCAAGAGACACGAGTTTAATCCCTGGGTCAGGAAGATCCCTTGGAGTAGAAAATGGCAACCCACCCTGCTATTCTTGTCAGTGGAAAATTTCCATTGACAGAGGTGCCTGAGAGCTACAATCCATGGGATTGCAAAAAGTTGGACATGACTGAACAACTGAGAACACACACACACACACACACACACACACACACACATTCCCTTCTCTCTTTTATGTGGATTCAAGTTACCATCTGACATCATTTCATCAATTTTTCCTTAAGAATTTATTGTAGGTAGGTCTGCTTGCAAATTTTCTCTTGTTGGTTTGTCTAGAAATGTCTTTATTTCCCTTTCATTTTTGAAGAATAGTTACCCTGTATAAAGAATTTTTGTTTGACAGATCTTGTCTTTCAATATCTGAATATGTCATTCCATTGTTTTCTGGCTTCTATTATTTCTGATGAAAATTCAATCATTATTTGATTCATTGTTTTGTGTATATGATGTATCATTTCTCTCTTGCTGCATTCAATATTTTCTCTTTAGGTTTGGCTTTATGTAAAGTTGTTATAATGTATCTCCATGAGATTTTCTTTGATTTTATTTTATTTGGAGTTCAGTGGACTTTTTGGAGGTATCATTTGTCTTTTCCCCAAATTGGGAAATTGATAGCCTTTATTTATGCAGATATTTTCTCATCAACTTTTATGCTTACTGTTATTCGTGTGGATACATTTAATATTTCTTCTTATTATCTACTTAAATTGTGAAATCAGATACATTTCTCTTTTAAAACAAGCTTTTTACACTATGGATAACCATAAATGATTTTCTTTATGTGGAAAAATCATTTTAATCATACTTCCACTATTATAATAGACTATTTTCTTTGCTTTAGAAGTTAGGATAAAGCCTACATTAAAAAGGACATTGGATTCCTAAATATAATATTAAATATAAATATAATTAATATTTATTTCAGGATTCAGATGGTCAGGCTTCCAGACTCTTTCCATTCTCTGTTTGAAACACACAAAGACATATTTTGCCTTGAGTGAAAATGGAGCGTGGCTTTTGCTGTAGAATGACAATTATTGTCCAGTATGTGTCATGTACTTTAAACAGCAAATTCTTCCTTTGGGCTGTGGGATAAATAAACAAGATAATCACACACTACTAAAAAGTAGGAAATTTTTCTTGTGTTCAAGTTGAGAGAAGTTTACTGTAAAACAGATGAAAAGGGAATTAGAATTTTGCCATGGAAAAAAAATCTATGATTTATAGAATAAATATAATGATTGATTCAGGTTAATAAATGTGGCTCAAATTAAAATACAAATATTGTGTTTATATTTGTCATGGTACTTCTTACAATGAAGGTATGATAAATTCTGTCATTGGATCATAACTTTTCTAAGCAATTTACTAAGTAATCATTTAGTATGCTGTGCAGTTCATTTTTAGATATGTAAACAAATGATTAGCAAAGATATCAGTCTTAAAGAGATAATATAATTTTGATATTATAAGCTTTTTATGTCCATAAAAATCTAAAAAAACATTTGCTGTCCATAAAAATGAAGGCTGGATGGCAAGTCACTGACTCCATGGGCATGGGTCTGGGTGAACTCCGGGAGATGATGATGGACAGGGAGGCCTGGCGAGCTGCGATTCATGGGGTCGCAAAGAGTCAGACACGACTGAGCGACTGAACTGAACTATCCATAAAAATCTATTCATATATATTATTTTTATCTCTTCACAATACAAATACTGAGTCACAGAGAAATAAGTGACCTAAAGATAAGGTGTCAAGCTAGGATTTAAAGACAACTTTTTTTCCAGACCCTACACTTTCAGGCCACTTTTATTTGATTACAATACTTTTGGAAATTAATGGTAAGATGAGCATGAATCCTAAAAGATGGTGCTGTAAAAGTGCTGCTCTTAATATGTCAGCAAATTTGGAAAACTCTTCAGTGGCCACAGGACTGGAAAAGGTCAGTTCTCATTCCAATCACAAAGAAAAGGAATGCCAAAGAATGCTCAAACTACCTCACAATTGCCCTCATCTCACATGCTTGCCGTCTATGGGGTCACACAGAGTCGGACACAACTGAAGTGACTTAGCAGCAGCAGCAGCACATGCTTGCAAAGCAATGCTCAAAATTTCCAAGCTAGGCTTCAGCAGTATGTGAACCAAGAACTTCCAGATGTTCAAGCTGGATTTAGAAAAGGCAGAGGAACCAGAGATCAAATTGCCAACATCCACTGGATCATAGAAAAGCAAGACAATTTCAGAAAAACATCTACTTCAGCTTCATTGACTATGCTAAATTGTTTGACTGTGTGGATCACAACAAACTGTGGAAAATTCTTATAGAGAAGTGAATACCAGACCACCTGACCTGCCCACTGGGAAATCTGTATGCAGGTCAAGAAGCAATAGTAGAATGAGACATGAAATGACAGACTGGTTCCAAATTAGGAAAGGAGTATGTCAAGATTGTATATTGTCACCCTGCTTATTTAACTTCTATACAGAGTATATCATGCAAAATGCCAGGCTGGATGAAGCACAAGCTAGAATCAAGACTGCAGGGAGAAATGTCAATAACCTTATATATGCAGATGACACCAAATTTATGGTAGAAAGCAAAGAGAAACTAAAGAGCCTCTTGATGAAAGTGAAAGAGGAGAGTGAAAAACCTGGCTTAATACTCAATTCAAAAGACTAAGATCATAGCATCTGGTCCCATCACTTCATGACAAATAGATGGGGAAATAATGGAAACAATGACAGACTTTATTTTCTTGGGCTCCAAAATCACTGCAGATTATAACTGCAGCCATAATTAAAAAACACTTGCTCCTTGGAAGAAAAGCTATGACCAACCTAGACAGCATAGTAAAAGGCAGAGACATTACTTTACTGACAAAGATCCATTTAATCAAAGCTATGGTTTTTCCAGTAGTCATGTGTTGATGTGAGAGTTGGAGTATAAAGAAAGCTGATGCTTTTGTACTGTGGTGTTGGAGAAGACTCTTGAGAGTCCTTTGGAGTACAAGGAAATCAAGCCAGTCAATCCTGAAGGAAATCAGTCCTGAATATTCATTGGAAGAACTGATGCTGAAGCTGAAGCTGAAGCTCTAATACCTTGGCCACCTGATGCAAAGAACTGACTCATTGGGAAGATCCTGATGTTGGGAAAGTTTGAAGGCAGGAGGAGAAGTGAACAATAGAGGATGAGATGGCTGGATGGAATCACTGACACTTTTGACATGAGTTTGAGCAATCTCCAGGAGTTGGTGATGAACAGGGAAGGCCAGTATGTTGCAGTCCATGGGGTTGCAACGTGTTGGACACGCCTGAGCCACTGCACTGACTGACTGATGAGAATGAAGATATCTGCATGGCAACATTAACTCTTGACAATGCTAATAATATAATTTTTCTTCTGTAGCATCAACAACTTATACGTATTCGCCAATTATATTTAATTGGTTAGTATAGTTGATAATTCTGTTTTAAATTTGTGAAATGTGAGAGAGACATTCAGGAATCATACATCCAAATTCACATTCACTACTCAATTATTTACATTAATTCATTTTGAAATGTATTGCTTGTGTTAGTCACTGGAGATATACTAGTGATGAGGATTTTAAAATGTTCTTTTTATGGATGTTAAATTCTGATGACAAAATCAGATGGAACCACGTAAACCTATATGTTTCTTCTACAGAAAACTACATATTTTAATAGATTTTTTGCAGAATAGTTTAGGGTGATATACTGATTTCAACAGGATAATTTACCTGTGAAATTTCAGCATACAGACAGAGACCCCCCACCCACCCTGATTCTCTAGGTTAAATGTGGCAAGAAATATAGAAGAGCATATTCCAGTTAGAAGAAACAAGTGAAGAGCCCACACATGAAAAAATAGTTGAATATGGTTTAGAAACTGAAAAGCCAGAATATCTGCAGGATTACAAAACTTGGAAACAATGATACAAGTCTAGGTTGTAGTTGGAATAGGACTCATGAATAGTTATTAGAGGATGCCAGTATGTGATTCCTAGAAAAATCTGCCCTATTCACAATAATGGCTACCGTTCATATTCCTGATTTTGGACCTGGTCTCCTGTAACCAACTGATTGGTTCACCTTGAACATTTCTAGAAATTTAAGATTAAAAATATGGCACACAAGGGCATCACAGAGAGCTGAACCATATCATCGATGGCATCCACTCCATGAGCTTCTTCAGCTGACAAACCTGGGACAAGTGGAAATAGGATTTTGTAATTTTCGGCATTAAAAGGAAGGTAGGAGGAAATAATTAATTTTCATCCCAAAGTCCTACACTGAAAATATCAAGGTAGTTTCTGGTTATATTTTTTAATGAGGCTATAATAATCCACAAGACAATCAAAAATGAGTATATTTTCTCACTTAAGATTCTTAACACAGAAGCAAGGGAAACCTTCTAAGACATGACATATTTACATAAATTAGTAGCATTACTTTTACTCTTCTTATAGTTTAACTAAACAATTTTAAAGTGTCTATGATTCAAATATTAACTATCCTCCCATGCAAATATTTATCACCACTTTTCATTTATTATTACCTTAAAACTCATTTCTTTTACATCATTCTTATATCACATTACATTTAAAAATTATTTGCTACACTTATTAAATTTATTTAATAGAGTAGGAAGAAATTAAATTTTCATCTCAAACTGACAATTTTTATAAAGAATCTTTTTGTTTCTAAATATCTAGAGAGAGAACAAACAGCTTTGGAATTAGAATAGTTAGACAACAGGCAAGTTCACAGGTTTTATGCAATGCTTTATACATGAAAATTTAAATAGGAGGATGTCAGAATACTAGCCTTGGGATAAATCCACTGCTTTCAAGTTTTCATGCTCAAGGTATATATTTTATTTGTTAGTGATTCCAATCTTAATGATTAGCACAAATGAACAGTTCTGGATAAGGATGATTGATTTTATGTTTGGCATTCTAATTATTATTTCCTTGCCTAAGCATTAAAACTCAATTAAAATATGTTCTTACAAAGAATAACCAGAGCCCTGTGCATACATTATATGTATTAATCTTAAAATAAGAATTTCCAGTACATCAAATGGGCAGTGACTTTATATGCATAGAAAAACCACCATAAAAATTAACGATGTCTCATGAAATAATTAATAGTACTTTTAAACTATAAGCAAAGAATTACACACATATATAGTCATTTAAAGCTCTGCTTATATCAATGTTTTATTATGGCTGAATAGTAAATTAAATATTTGTTTTAATTTATGAATAAAGGTAAAATTTTCAACCTTTCATATTTGAAGTACACAAATTATTTGACCACATGAATAGTGCAGAAACTATAAAGTAATAGTAGCATTTGTAGTTAGAACTTCAGTCAAGAAATATTTTTAAACTGAAGATTATACTAGGCATGTGATATATAGAGAAAATGTAGAAATAGGCAATCTTTTTCTACTCCCAGTAATTTTATTATACAACAGAAAATGCCCATGTATGTGTGTATGTAAGCATGAATGTGTATATCATACATAAAGCATCCACATATGATAATATACATATCTGAGTCAACTCTGTCAATTTTAAGCACTATTGTTTTCTTAAATATAAACATATATGTATGTATACACATGGTTATTTATGCAAAAATCAGCATAAAATTTTATTTTCTGAATAGAATGATGTAAGTACATTTCTTCATAGAAAAAATTTAAATAGGAAAAGTCCTTTTGAACTGAAAATAGGGATTGATACTAATCATATTTAGCATTATCTTATAGAACTTTGAGACATAATGTGTATTGAATACATGGAGTAGGCAGGGTTCTTTAGTGTTCTTTAGGTGGGCCATATGAAATATTTCTAACCATTCTGACAAGTAAAACATTGCTTAAAGAAGCCTCATAATCAAATCTAATTTGAAGGGAATAAGCAAGTATGATTCTACAGTTGACTGAAAGAAGTCATAATTGTTTAATTAAAACTCTGAGGTATATAACCTATACACAAGAAATATAAATACAAGTGAGGGAAAAAAATGATTATTACTCATCAATAATATCACTTGATTTACTAGGCATAAAACATAGGAAGGTGAAAATCACTGGAGAACTCTGAGATTTCAATAAAGTGATCAGTTGCACCAATAAATGTGAGAGAATAAATATTTTTCTTAAATTTTATAGCATATAGCAAGTGTAACTTAAAAATTTTCCATCTACATTTTTAAAATATAAAATCTAGAAATCTAAACATCTTCAGAAAATTATAGAACTTACATAAAGAAAATTATACAATTCTAGTTTAAGACCTAGGGTAAAATTGGTTTATGTGGGAGAATCATGTTGTCAACAGAAAGTTTTCAATTTTGCAAAGACATTTAATGTCTCTGAATGTATCTATACATATGTAATGTAATCACAATACAAATATTAGAACAAAATTTTTCATAGATGGAAAAATACTCTAAAAAGTATTATGAATCTACAAAATTTTGTCTAGAAAAAAACTGAATAACTGTAAAGAATTGGTCTTGTGTAGTACCCAAGATACATAACTTGGGCTTCAGCTTTATGAGCAAATATAGGAACTAAACCATAAAACTAGAGCAGAGTTCTGGACACTTCCTACCATGCTAGGTTTTACTCCTCTAAGTTTTAAATCAGAAGAATGTTCTGAAGTCCTGAGAGAGGAGAAGGAAACATATCAGGATTTGAAAGCAGTTACTATTTAACATCCAGTACAGAAGTGTAAAATTCAACATTTACACAAGTGGTTTAAATGTATAAGTTTAAAGAGAGATTTATCAGTCCTGAATGTGGTTTCAGTGCCAGATTTAAATCTATAGGAGGAATTTACTAAAATGTATAGAAATCTATTAAGTTATTTTAAGATGCATGATAAATATCACTTCTCATAATCAGATGGATTATGAAATAGCCAACTTCCTAATCAGTCCCTCCATCATTATAGTAGTAATTATAACCAAGTGAATGCCAAAGGGAATCAAAGGATTATCTTGCTCATCAGTCACATACATTCAGTCTATCAGTTTTCAATCTTTTTGTTGTACTTTCAGAGTATATCAATATTTTAAGTCTGTATTTTTAATCTCATCCACTTTCTCTTCATCACCCTAATCAGCAATATTCTAAGTAAGCACCTAAAAAAGAAACTTTTCCCTGCTTTTCTTCTGCTAGTTTCAAATCATTTCTCCATTTAGCACAGAATGACTGTATTTTTTAAATTTTAAATCATGTTTCCTTACCAAAAAACCCACATTTTTCTTTTCTGTACTTGAAAAATCTAAATGCTGTACAATAAAGATAAGGTTCTTTATGATCTGGCCCCTGCTGCGCTTTCTCCTTTCATCTCTTGCCAATTTCTCATTATAATCTAGTCACACTAGTCTCTGCTGCTGCTTCTGCTAAGTCACTTCAGTCATGTCCGACTCTGTGCGACCCCATAGACAGCAGCCCATCAGGCTCCCCCATCCCTGGGATTCTCCAGGACAGAACACTAGAGTGGGTTGTCATTCCTTCTCCAGTGCATGAAAGTGAAAAGTGAAAGTGAAGTCACTTAGCTGTGTCCAGCCCTCAGCGACCCCATGGACTGCAGCCTTCCAGGCTCCTCCGTCCATGGGATTTTCCAGGCAAGAGTCCTGGAGTGGGGTGCCATTGCCCCACTAGTCTTTATAGTCTTCTTACTGAGAACTTTCCCCTCTTAGGGTTTCTGCATAGTTTGTTCATTCTCTATGAAAAACATTCCATCAAAGTGTTGCAAAGTGACATCATCTCATGCTTTTATCTGCACTTAAAAGTCACCTACTCCAAGAGGCTCTTTCTGAATATAGCATGAAGGAGGGGCATAGCTTTTGTAATACTTCTATATTTCCCCTATGGCATTCCTCTCAATGTGTACTTACTATACATATATATATATATATATATATATATATATATAGCATTTATTTATCTGTATGTCAAACTGGAATACTAACTGCTGACTGGTTATGATATGTTTTCTGTTCAATCACTCAGTCATGTCCAACTCTTTGCAATCCCACGGACTGCAGCATGCCAAGCTTCCCTGTCCAACACCAACTCCTGGAGCTTGCTCAAACTCATGTCCATCAAGTTGGTGATGCCATCCAACCATCTCATCCTCTGTCATCCCCTTCTCCTCCCACCTTCAATCTTTCCCAGCATCAGAGTCTTTCCCAATGATCAGTTCTTTGCAACAGGTGGCCAAAATATTGGAGCTCTAGCTTCAGAATCAGTTTTTCCAAAGAACATTCAGGACATATTTCCTTTAGGACTGATTGTTTTGATCTCCTTGCTGACCAAGGGACTCTCAAGAGTCTTCTTCTCCAAGACTACAGTTCAAAAGCAACAATTCTTTGGCACTCAGCTTTCTTTATGATCCAATTCTCATATCCATACATAACTGTGTATGTTTATAATAAGTTTAGATTCAAATAAATGAACAAGATCATTGCTTGGTCAAAGATTGTTTATAGAAGGAAATGTCACCTATTTGGCTTGCTACTTTTTATACCTAAAATTATGAAAGATTATAAAATGAGAACATAACTATGTGCTTATTCATCAGTAATGTATCTAGGCACAAAAATTTTCATCAGGAAATAAAATATTTGAGATTCCAGGTTACTAAATAAGTTTGTATGTTTCCAATATGAGTTCTAGATGGTAGACTGCTAAGCATTGCTATGCTTTATAATGAATATAAGTAAATATCTATATTTTATATATATCCTCCAATTCAATTTGAGAAACATGTGCAAAAAAATTATGACAAAAATCACTTCACATAACTTGTTTTGGACTTAACTGTAACTCTGATAATGATTATTTGCGTACATTCCACATTGGTTCAGTCACGTCTGACTCTTTGTGACCCTATGAACTGCAGACCAGCAGGCTTCTTTGTCCTTGGGGATTCTGGACCAAAAAAATGAAAGGGTTATGTGATGGAATTGAATTGACTCAAATCACACAGAATTTGGAAAGAGTTCATTCTTTCAAATAAATGAACTGCGGAGCGTGAAGTCCACATTTATATGCTGTGGCCCCTAACAGCACTCTCCAGTTGTTTAGCAAGGAGCAGTAAGTGTTGTCTGGGAAAACTTCATTGTTATTGGCTTAAGTCATCAGAGGGATTCAGGACTGTAATGCAGGGGAGAAAACTGGAAAAGAGGGTGTCATACAATGTGAACTCAAAAGTTCTGATTTAATCCCCTCATATTCATATCCTTAGCATGTGCACAAGATACTCTCAATGAGCCCAAGGTAGAAGAGCTGGGTTCCACTCCCTGAACTCTGGGACTCTTCCAGGTAATAAACTGACACAGACACCAGCTCACCTTGTTTATTTTGTCTTTCAGTGATCACTGCCTTGGACCGCTTGTTATCTTGCTTCTAAAAACTTTTTTTTTCCATATATTTTTCCTGAATGTTGAGTTATTTCAGGCAAGAAGAAACAATTCTTGCTAGAAGTGGGAGTCCTCCAATTTAAGCCTTTAACATTAAAAAACAAATAGATTTAGGCAGTTTTTGAATAAATTTCATAATATTTCCCACCTATGTTATATGTTATTTTAAAACTGCATTTAACATGTTAGATACAGACTGGGAAATTTTATATCATACAAGAAGATGCAAACTATTACAAGATTGAAAGAAAGTGGTTTCAAAGTTTTGTTAAAATATGAACTTTTTACCTTTTGGAAACTAGTAGATAGAAATTGGGTTTGGGATTATTTCCTAAGTAATACTTTTGTCTTCTTTATACCAGAGCCAAGCAAAATAACAAACATAAAAACTGATCACTAATTCATTTGCAAATGATCTTTAAGATTATAAACAAGAATTTGAAAAGTAAAGCATATATAGACCTTTGAAAGATAGGAAGAGAACTATTAACTGTTGGGTCAAATTACAAAATATACATCATAACCCATCAAAAATGTAATATTCTTGATTCCTAGGGGGTACCTAAATTTTAGCATATTTTCTCAGCTCTCAAAGCAGAATAGATTAAAAGAGAAAATGTCAGGAAAATAAAAGGTTATAACACATTTATCAATCACTAGAAATAGATGGAATGAAGAGTGCCTTCTGAGCCAGCCTGGAAAGTTCCCTTTAACTTTTGATTCTGAAATGTTTGGAAAGCCCTGAATATAAAGACATACCCAAACAGGGATGTCTTTAATTCTTTCAGAGCCTTGAAGTATAACCTCCAAAAGGCATTTTAGTTTCTTTGCACTGTCACAGAATTGAAGCTTGCTAAATACATAAGTTCCCTCTTCTAACAAAGAACATTTATCAGCTCTCTAGACCAGTATCTAATTTTCTAATGTTTTCTTTCCTTCTGGGAGATATTTTGTATCCTTATCTTCCAATATTTCTACTGAGTACTAGTTATTGTCATCATACTTCTGGGATTCTGCACTGGTAAAAATTTCTCCTGCTATTCAGGAGACACAAGAGACATGGCTTCAATCCCTGGGTCGGCAAGGTCCCCTAGAGAAGGAAATGGCAATTTATTCCACTGTTCTTGCCATGGGAAATCCCATGAACAGAGGAGCCTGGTGGGATACAGTCTGTGGCGTTCCAAAGCATGCACACAGGTATTGTACTTTTACCTTTTTTTTTTTTTTTTTTTAGTAAGCAATTACTTATTAAAGCTTTGGTGGCTCAGAGGTTAAAGCGTCTGCCTCTAATGCGGGAGACCCGGGTTCGATCCCTGGGTTGGGAAGATCCTCTGGAGAAGGAAATGGCAATCCACTCCAGTATTCATGCCTGGAGAATCCCATGGACAGAGAAACCTAGTACGTTACAGTCCATGGGGTTGCAAAGAGTCGGACACGACTGAGCGACTTCACCTTCACTGAAAAAGCTAAAACTATTAATAGTGATCTTTTAAGTTTGATTACTTCAGTCTTATCTATTTCCTTCAATTTGCATTTGTTTCTTGTTTTACTTTTGAGTCTGCATTTAAATTTAGATAATTTTCATAAGGTATTTTCTTTACATTTATTTTATTAAATTTGTGGTAATCCTTAACAGTCACTTTGTATTTAGTGATAGAAAAATAAGACTCTGATGGAAGATCATTCCCCATCAATTAAACAGACATGGACTCCATCAGAGTATCTTTATAATTTATCCTTTGGGTTCACCACAATTCAGAGAAGTCTATTCCAACATCAAAAATGGATTGTAAACCACGTTGGTAAATTTTGTGCTTAGCACGAGTAGTGGTCTCTACATCTGTAAACATTCATGTAATGTCCACTCTGAGGCCTCTTGGAGGAGGAAAAGACAAACCACTTCCTTGCTTGGAAAATCCCATGGACAGAGGAGCCTGGAGGGCTACAGTCCATCGTGTCACAGTCAGGCACAGTGGAAGTGACTTAGCATGCACTCATGTTGAGGCCTCCATTGTGCCTAATATCCATTATATCTACTACTGTGGCAAGAATCAGTTAGAAGAAATGTAGTAGCCCTCATAGTCAATAAAAGAGTCCAAAATGCAGTATTTGGGTGCAATCTCAAAAATGACTGAATAATCTTGGTTCATTTCCAAGGCGAGCCATTCAACATTACAGTAATCCAAGTCTATGCCCCAACCACTAATACCAAAGAAGATGAATGGTTCTAGGAAGACCTAAAATAACTTCTATAACTAACATAAAAAAAAAAAAAGTCCTTTCTTCATCATAGAAGATTGAAATGCAAAAGTAGGAAGTCAAAAGATAACTGGAGTCACAAGCAAGTTTGGCCTTGGAATACAAAATGAAGTTTGATATTCCAAACTACAGTGGCCAGCTGTACAGTTCGGCCAAGAGAACACATGGTTCATAGCAAACACACTCTTTCAGCAAAAGAAGAGATGACTCTACACATGGACGTCACCAGATGGGTCAATGTTAAAATCATATTAAGTATCTTCTTTGCTGCTGAAGATGGAGCAGTTTTGTACAATCAGCTAAAACAAGACCTAGTGCTGACTGTGCCTCAGATCATGAATTCTGATAGCCAAATTCAAATTTAAATTGAAGAAAGTAGGGAAAACCACTAGACCATTCAGGTATGACCCAAATCAGATCATTTATGATTATATAGTGGAAGTGACAAATAGATTCAAGGGATTAGATGTGATAGACAGATTGCCTGAAGAACTATGGACAGAGGTTCATAATAGTGTACAGGAGGCTGTGATCAAAACCATCCCCAAGAGAAAGAAAATGCAAAAGACAAAATGGTTGACTAAGGAGCCCTTACAAATAGCTAGGAAAAAAAAAGAGAAGTGAAAGGAGAAGCATAAATGGAAAGATATACCCAACTAAATGCAGAGTTCCAAAGAATATCAAGGAGAGCTAAGAAAGCCATCTTAACTGAACAATGCAAAGAAATAGAAGAAACCAATAGATGAGAAAGACTAGAGATCTCTTCAAGAAAAGTAGAGATACTAAGGGAACATTTCATGCAAAGATTAGCACCATAAAGGACAGAAATGGCAAGGATCTGAGAGAAGCAGAAGAGATTAAGAAGAAGGAGCAGGCTATACAAAAATGTCTTAATGATTCAGATAACCACAATGTTGTGGTCACCCATGAAGAGCCAGACAGCATGGAGTGTGAAGTCAAATGGGCCTTGAAAGTGAAGTGAAAGTGAAGTCGCTCAGTCATGTCCAACTCTTTGCGATCCCATGGACTATAGTCTACCAGGCTTCTCTGTCCATGGGATTTTCCAGGCAAGAGTACTGGAGTTGGTTGCTGTTTCCTTCTCCAGGGGATCTTCCTGACCCAGGGATCGAACTCAGGTCTCCTGCATTGCAGGCAGACGCTTTACCCTCTGAGTCACCAGGGAAGTCCCAAATGGGCCTTAGGAAGCATTATTATGAACAAAGTTAGTGCAGGTCATGGAATTCCAGCTGACCAATTTAAAATTCCAAAAGATGATATTGCTAAAGTGCTGCACTCAATATGCCAGCAAATTTGGAAAACTCAGCAGTGGACTCAGGACTGGAAAAAGTCAGTTTTCATTCCAGTCCCAAAGAAAGACAATGAAAAAGAATGTTCTCACTACACAACTGTGCTTACTTCACATTCTAGCAAGGTAATGCTCAAAAGCCATCAAGGTAGGCTTCATCAGTACATAAACTAACTTCCAGGTGTACAAACTGGATTTAGAAAAACCATAGGAACTGCATATCAAATTGCCAACACCCACTGGGTCATAGAAAAGTTAAGAGAATACCAAAAATTTCTGCTTCATTGACTATGCTAAAGCCTTTGACAATGTAGCTCACACAAACTGTGGAAAATATTTAAAGTGATGGGAATACCAGCTCACCTTACCTGTTTCTTGAGAAACCTGTATGCAGGACAACAATCAACAGTTAGAACCAGACATGGAACAACAGACCTGTTCAAAATTGGAAAAGGTCTACATCAAGGCTGTATATTGTCACCCTGCTTATTTAACTTCTGTGCTGAGTATGTCATGGGGAAATGCTGGGTTGGAAGACTCACAAGCTAGAATCAAGATTTTCAGGAGAAATATCAACAACTTCAGATATGCAGATGATACCATCCTTATGCTGGAAAGTAAAGAAGAACTAAAGAGCCTGTTAATGAGGGTGAAAGCAGAGAATGCAAAAGCTGGCTTGAAACTCAACATTCAAAAATTTAAGATCATGGCATCGAGTCCTATCACTTCATGGCAAATAGATGGGGAAAAAGTGGAACAGTGACAGACTCTTTTCTTGGGCTATAAAGTCACTGTGGACAGTGACTGCAGCCACAAAATTAAAAAATGCTTACTCCTTGGAAGAAAAGCTATGACAAACCTAGACAGCACATAAAAAAGCAGAGGCATCACTTTGCCAACAAAAGTCCATATAGTCAAAGCTATGGTTTTCTCAGTAGTCACACATCAATGTGAGTGCTGAACCATAAAGCAGGCTGAGCAATGAAGAACTGATGCTTTTGAACTGTCGTGCAAGAGAAGACTCTTGAGTATTCCTTGGACAGCAAGAAGATCAAACCAGTCAATCCTAAAGGAAATTGGTACTGAATATTCATTGGAAGGCCTGATGCTGAAGCTGCCCCACCAATACTTTGGCCACATGATGCGATGAGCCAACTCACTGCAAAAGACCCTGATGCTGGGAAAGATTGAGGACAGGAGGAGAAGGGGGCGAGAGAGGACAAGATGATTGGATGACTTCATCAACTCAGTGGAAATGAATTTGAGCAAACTCTGGGAGATACTAAAGGGAATCGTAAAGGGAAGCCTGGCAGTCCATGGGGTCACAAAGTCAAACATGACGAGCGACTGAACAACATCCAGAAATATTTTCTCCAACCTGTAGAAACTAAATCTCCAGGATTCTCCCAAGTGGCAGAGGAAATTCAAGGTTGTAGAATTAACCTGATAGCTATACTGGTCTTTTTCTTAAAGGACTACCACATATCATGGTTTTCCTCCATCTCATCTCCCCACTCATATCTTTTTTAAAATCTTTTAATATATTTGTGATGTAAATTGATTTTGTTTTTATTGTTTTAGATTATAGATTTTGTTTCAGTTTAGTCCTATTTCTATTCAGCTAACATCCTACTAGATCTCCAGATATATATTACTGTTCTTTCTTCTTTGTTTTGTCCTTGTGTGAAATACCTTAAAAAATTCCACTAAGGTCATTGGCTTAGACGGTAAAGCGTCTGCCTGCAATGTGGGAGACCCGGGTTTGATTTCTGGGCTGGGAAGATCCCCTGGAGAAGGAAATGGCAATCCACTCCAGCACTCTTGCCTGGAAAATCCCATGGACAGAGGAGCCTGATAGGCTACAATCTATGGGGTCGCAAAGAGTCGGACATGACTGAGCGAATTCATTTCATTTTTCATTTCATTTCAAGGTCATTTTAGTGACTTGCAGATATAATGGAACTTATTCCTCTTTCCACTGATTTTAATCAGAAGTTTTACTTTTATTAAACATTTCTGTTTTTCATGTTACACTAGGTAAAAATAAATCAAATTATGAAAAAGAAAAAAGTTGCACTTTATAACTATCAGTATAACTACCACATATATGCATATAAAAGAACACATTATCAAAATACTTTCAAACTCATTATATACTCATCAAGCTATAAGAAGTCTGCTGGATGGAAGTTTAAATATAAAATTTCTTTCTTGTGCATAGTTTTAGCACAATGAGTCGGTTTGTATTTTACTGATATAGGTTTTAACAGAGGACAATGTGCTGAAATAGATTTAATGGAGGTTCCATATTTATTATCCAACAATATACAGCAGAAAATTTATTTTTAATGTGTTATTGTATTCTTCTGAGATTGTCATTACAAAGAGCCAAAGAATACATATATATTTCTAGAAATTCACATTTTATTAGAAAAGAATTGCCTAATTTTATGACTGTCATTTATCAGACACAGACGCTATATCCTGACTCTACAAGAGGTAACTAATTTATTATTAATAGAGCTTTATACAAACAAGCATTCATGACATCAGTCTGCCCTCTTTAACTGTACCTCTGGGCACCATGTGAATCATTTATGAGGTGATGAGATGTCACACAATTGAAAAGATTGCAAAGCTGCAAAGCATACCATGGCACACACTTGCACCCACCGACCACCAACCCCCCAACCCCACCACCCCAACACACAAGCATATGAATTTCTTTTCATGACAAATAGTTTTATTTTGTAATTCAGCAAATATTGAAAACAATTGCCCTATTAATTCAGAAAAATTTTCCCAGTAAATAGATTTTAGCCTAATAGCAGGGAAATAATTGTATTGGGACATCATGATTGGTTATAGATTGTATTAATTATAAAATACTATAAGAAGGTGGTTAATCTTTTAAAAGTTGAAGAGACTGTTAGCAGAATGTCAAATTATCAGATCAGACTATCATATGTCATGGATATAATGGAATAAATCTGAAAGTCTTGAAACAAGCAAACCATTCTTATCATATTTACAACATTAAAAAATACATTACTAATATCTTGCCTCACCACACAATGTTTATTACACCTGACTAAGAATGCACCCTGTGAGAGAACAGCTACACAACAGTTGTCATAAAAGTAGACAAAATATTAGGAACATATTTTATTTTAGAACTTTATTTCTTTTTAATTCTATTCATGAACTTCAAATATTATGAATACAGAGCAAGGCATATCACACAATGAATCACACTGTTAGACAATAGAACTCTGCTCAGCTAAGTCATTAATGTCAAATATTGTTCATAACAGTGGCTTCCCAAGTGGTACAGTGGTAAAGAATTCACTTACCAAAGTAGGAGGCAGAAGAGATGTGAGTTCGATCTCTAGATCTGGAAGAACTCTAGAATAGGAAGTGGCAACCCACTCCGGTATTCTTGCTTGGAAAATTCCATGAACCAAGCAGCCTGGCGGGCTATAAACCATAGGGTTGCAAAGAGTTGGACTGAACTGAGCAACTGAGCATGCACACTGATTTTTCATAACATAATCTGGCAAAATACAGTCATGGCAGTAATAGATAACAGCAATTTAGTACTCACATTTTGACTGTCCTAAATGCAAGATATATTTGCAATATAAGAAAACAATAGGAGTTATTTAGATTGATTAAATATATAATTAAGTCATAATCTATAGATCTCTCTCTCAGAAATTGCCTGATTTTAAAATATAACTTATCCTTGCTAATAAAAATATTTTTGCTTATTAGATATTTGCTGTCTTGAGAGACTATTCTAATAATCATTTTCCCAGTTCTTTAACAGAAAACATCGTAATAAACTGTTTCATGAAAAATTAGAGTATATTGAAAAACTTAAACATTAATAATTGTTAAAATGAGTCAATGATGGCAGAATGACTAAATGATTCTAAATGACCATTCTAAATGATCTACTACAAGGAATACTTTTTATGTCTCAATATTTTCAGATGACCACATGATACCATTTATGCTCTAAGTGTTAATTGATTCTTAATGTACTTAATTTAAGGAAAAAATATTAATTTACCTTGAAAACGTGATTATCTGTCTCTATGAAAAATAGCAAACAAAAATCTGTAAGATTATTTAGACTACAGACAAAATTTTACAAGTATATAGATTAAAAGGAACTACAGTAATTCTATGGCTTTCTAGTTATCCACTGCCCATAAAAGACGTCAATTTCCTAACCAATAAAAATATGCAAATTTTAGAAAGATTCAGTTCAGTTCAGTTGCTCAGTCGTGTCCGACTCTTTGCAACCCCATGAATTGCAGTATGCCAGGCCTCCCTGTCCATCACCAACTCCCGGAGTTCACTCAGACTCACGTCCATCGAGTCCGTGATGCCATCCAGCCACCTCATCCTCGGTGGTCCCCTTCTCCTCCTGACCCCAATCCCTCCCAGCATCAGGGTCTTTTCCAATGAGTCAACTCTTCATATAAGACCAACTCCCTGAGTTCACTCAGACTCACGTCCATCGAGTCAGTGATGCCATCCAGCCATCTCATCCTCTGTCGTTCCTTTCTCCTCCTGCCCCCAATCCCTCCCAGCATCAGAGTTTTTCCAATGAGTCAACTCTTCATATGAGGTGGCCAAAGTACTGGAATTTCAGCTTTAGCATCATTCCTTACAGTGAACACCCAGGAGTGATCTTCTTTAGGATCAACTGGTTGGATCTCCTTGCAGTCCAAGGGACTCTCAAGAGTCTTCTCCAACACTACAGTTCAAAAGCATCAATTCTTCTGCGCTCAGCCTTCACAGTCCAACTCTCACATCCATACATGACCACAGGAAAAACTATAGCCTTGACTAGACGGACCTTAGTCGGCAAAGTAATGTCTCTGCTTTTGAATATACTATCTAGGTTGGTCATAACTTTTCTTCCAAGGAGTAAGTGTCTTTTAATATCATGGATCTTCACAGTCCAACTCTCACATCCATACATGACCACAGGAAAAACTATAGCCTTGACTAGACGGACCTTAGTCGGCAAAGTAATGTCTCTGCTTTTGAATATACTATCTAGGTTGGTCATAACTTTTCTTCCAAGGAGTAAGTGTCTTTTAATATCATGGCTGCAGTCTCCATCTGCGGTGATTTTGGAGCCCCCAAAAGTAAAGTCTGACACTGTTTCCAATGTTTCCTCATCTGTTTCCTATGAAGTGATGGGACCAGATGCCATGATCTTCGTTTTCTGAATGTTGAGTTTTAAGCCAACTTTTTCACTCTCCACTTTCACTTTCATCAAGAGGCTTTTTAGCTGCTCTTCACTTTCTGCCATAAGGGTGGTGTCATCTGCATATCTGAGGTGACTGATATTTCTCCCAACAATCTTGATTGCAGCTTGTGTTTCTTCCAGTCCAGCGTTTCTCATGATGTACTCTGCATATAAGTTAAATAAACAGAGTGACAATATATAGCCTTGACGTACTGCTTTTCCTATTCAGAACCAGTCTGTTGTTCCATGTCCAATTCTAACTGTTACTTCCTGACCTGCATACAGATTTAGATCATTTTATATAGATTTTCTTCCTTTCTATCTTCCTTTCTGCCTTTTCCCCTCTCTTTCTCTCTCACCCTTTCATTAAGTAGTTTTAAATCTAATTTTTTTTTACTTTATTTTACTTTACAATACTGTATTCATTTTGCCATACACTAAAGCCTCTTGATGAAAGTACAAGAAGAGAGTGAAAAAGTTGGCCTAAAGCTCAACATTCAGAAAACAAAGATCATGGCATCCAGTCCCGTCACTTCATGGGAAATAGATGGGGAAACAGGGGAAACAGTGTCAGACTTTATATTTTTGGGCTCCAAAATCACTGCAGATGGTGACTGCAGCCATGAAATTAAAAGACCGCTTACTCCTTGGAAGGAAGTTATGACCAAACTAGATAGCATATTCAAAAGCAGAGACATTACTTTGCCAACAAAGGTCTATCTAGTCAAGGCTATGGTTTTTCCAGTGGTGATGTATGGATGTGAGAGTTGGACTGTGAAGAAAGTTGAGTGGCAAGGAATTGATGCTATTGAACTGTGGTGTTGGAGAAGACTCTTGAGAGTCCTTGGACTGCAAGGATTTCCAACCAGATCATTCTAAAGGAGATCAGTCCTGGGTGTTCTTTGGAAGGAATGATGTTAAAGCCAAAACTCCAATACTTTGGCCACCTCATTCAAAGAATTGACTTATTGGAAAAGACTCTGATGGCTGGGAGGGATTCAGGGCAGGAGGAGAAGGGGACGACAGAGGATGAGATGGCTGGATGGCATCACCAACTCGATGGACGTGAGTTTGAGTGAACTCTCGGAGTTGGTGATGAACAGGGAGGCCTGGCATGCTGCAATTCATGGGGTTTCAAAGTGTCAGACATGACTGAGTGACTGAACTGAACTGAGGGTCCTGGAATCAGTCTCTTACACCCAGATACTGAGGAAGGACTGTGCCTAAGAAGTGTGTGAGTTTGGTTTGGACTCACATATTTTATCTCTAATCATGACTCTATATAGCACATGGATCTGCCATGTATTTATTTTGAGGCTGTAAGATTAGAAATTGAGGGTTAGATTATTTGCTATTTACCCCTGTGTTTCTAATTTAGGAAGCTGACAATAGTAGAACATTGGCCAGGCGACCAAGTTAAACTTTTCTCAATACTAGGTATGTGAGAGCGAACATAGAAATATAGACACAATTTAGTTGTATGTACTTTTGCTGTACAAAATTATATGTATTATATCCTAACTACCATTGAGTTAATCCATGTTCTTGTATATCAAGGAAATGTAAGATTTAAAACCAGAAATATCCTGGAGCTTCCTATTTAAACATATTAGTCTTAACAGATTAAGACATTCTCTTTCAAATATCCTCGCATTTTATATACATCTATTTTATATGCTGTATATATATATATATATATATATATATATATATATATGTTTAAATATGAGAGCTTAACTCTAAAATTTGATTCTTACTGGTAACCTATTGCTAAAATCTAGTAAATGTTTCCGGAGAAGGCAATGGAAACCCACTCCAGTACTCTTTGCCTGGAAAATCCATGGACAGAGGAAGCTGGTAGGCTGCAGTCCATAGAATCGCTAAGAGTCAGACATGACTGAGCGACTTCACTTTCACTTTTCACTTTCATGCGCTGGAGAAGGAAATGGCAACCCACTCCAGTGTTCTTGCCTGGAGAATCCCAGGGACAGGGAAATCCTGGTGGGCTGCCATATGTGGGGTCGTACTGGGTCAGACGCGACTGAAGCGACTTAGCAGCAGCAGCAGCAGCAGCAGCAGTAATGTTTCAGTTGTCTCTAGGGTAGGTTGCAAAGGATTAACGAAAATAAATTTGTGTTGACATGTACTTTATATTATAAAACAAAGTAGCTACATTTGCCAGAAAGATAATAATAAAACAATTTCCTGTTCCCAATTGTTGATCTTATTCATTGTCTATATACACCAGTGAAAATAAAAATGTATCCCTGTCATATACAAATATCATTTGTGCAAGTGACTGGATTAATATTTCTTTTGCCTCTCCCTTGCTGTATTTCCACATCGCTCAGAAACAACAGGGCAGAATATGGAGAGAAATTGGAGGCAGTGTATTGCACTGTCAAAAATGAAATTGCCAAAATATAGGGATAACAGTAGAGGCAATATGATCTCTAAAAGATATGCATAGTGGGGATGGCACATTTTCATACACTTCATTGACTCGGAGTACTGGAAATCGTCAATACCGATAGGAGAAGTTACATCTTTGTCCAGAGAAATTATACTCAGCAAAAATGATTAGACACTGAAAACTGGTTTAGAAATTTTGCCCTCTAGATCTGTGAAAGACTCAAATGGCAACCAAATTAAAAATGGGTGAACAGATATTCAATCGAAGATAAGAAAATACCCAACTCTCCATGATTTTTGTAAGGGAAAAAAATAATACCAATCAACACCACGACTTCAAAGAAGAACAAACATAACAACAACAACAAAAATATAGAAATGACCATCAGGATGGAGCAGAAAAGAATAAAGAACAACAGGATGAGATACAAAGATAAGAAACTGAGATGAAAAGTCACCAAGGTATGATAAGGACTCATCCAAAGTAATATAAGTTAAGAATTTTAAGTACCATTAAGAAAGAGACCAAAACAACCACGAAAGAAGTAATAATCAAAGGCACAGAAATGTAATTTTCTGATGTTGACTAAAACCTTGAGTTAGAAAGTGATTTCAAAATTTATGAAAAAAAAATAAACCTATACTTTAGACATAACATAGCAAATTGAATTGTATTTTTAAATAAAATGTAAGTCCATAAGCATTCATTCAGCAGAAATAGATTAAGTAAGAAGGAATAAAATCAGTCTAGCCCCAGGCTCATTCTGTGTAGCATGATCTGTCAAGGATAAATGGACTAAAACCTTCAGACTTTTGAAGGGAAGATGTGGAATTAGGGTTTTCACCTAACAAGCAAGTTGGTTTTTTTTTTTTTTTAAATACAAGTGCTCACAAAATATACTGCTCACTTGTTCTTAGCAAAATAAATAAATAGATACAATTAATGAGTTGAGGATAAAATAAAATTTAACAGATCAAGAATAGGACATTAACTCATTTTCAAAATTCTAGAATTGAATATAAATAATATAAAAGCAAAAGAAAAGTAAACATTCATATGGCAAACTGGTAACAGAAAGAAAACAAGAAAACAGCATGGTGAAATTAAAGAGAAAATATTATATAAATAAAATCATCATTTATATTAAGTAAATATAAATAGGTTTAATCATAATTTATATGAATGTCCACCTTAATCTTAAATACTTTTAATATTTTACATGCTACATTTGTGGAGATTTCCTTAGATTTAGCATATATTTTACCAATTTTACTGTCAATTGTTTAAGTTGTTCATTTTAATAATTAAATTCTCTTCTAAACGGCTATTGCTATATTTTAAAATTTTTTAAATACCTTTTCTGAGGTTTTCTACTTTTTCATTATGCTTACTATTTCTTATTTTATTCCTTTAATCATTGTAAACACTTCCATTTTAAGTCTCATTCAGATTATTTTACCTATGAGCATGATATTAACTGTGCTATCTATTTATATGGTGTAAACTAGTAAATTGAGTAAATTGTCTTTCATACTAATTCTACTCTATGAATTTTAACCTTAGAAATTTATTTCCAAGTATTGATTATCATTTTTGATCAGATTAACTGTTCTTCTCCCTTCCTTTCCACCCAGAGAAGCTTTTGTGTCCTTCTTTGTTGCTTTCTTGAGTCAATGTTCGAAGGGATTTTGGTTGTTTTTGTTGTTTCTTATTTCAAGACCAGTACTGTCCTTTTGGGAATTCCAGTTTTATGACTGAGTTAGTTCTAGCTGACAGCTAGAGGCTGTATGTAATGTGCCTGAGTGCATGTTAGACTCCAGGCCCCACACATCTGGTGTGTGTGCATGACTGGTGGGATTGGGGCAGGGTGATTCATGAAATCAATCCCTTGTGTTCCCTAAGGAGGAAAAAGAATTCTAGCTTTTTGAGATTTCCCCCCCCCCTAAATCTAGGGGATTTTCTTTCCAGCTTCAGAGTTTGTCTAACTTGTGTGTTTGTGTGTGTGTGTCATTTTATCTGGCATTCTAAGATTGCCATGTGTCATCAATTCAACTAGCCAAATTTCTTTTTTCTTCTCCATTTCTTTGCCTTAATACACTCTCTCTCTGCTTTTTCTACCATGATTAGCTGAAGAACTCTCATTTGTTCTATAAGTTGAAGCTCAGCTCTCTCCTTATGTCAAGATAGTCTATGATTTCCAGAAGGGACTGACTGCTCCTCTCTTAGTGCCAGCCCTGTTCTTTTGTATATCTTAAATCCCGCCATAGTGTTATTAAATTCTCTTTTCCATTTATAATCACTCAGCATAATTACAACATAGTTGGTGCCACTTGAATTAGGTGAATTAAATAAATAAATGAGTAAATTTGTGGAAAAATAAATCATGCCATTAATTTTCTGTACTTTCTGACAATACTAAATTGATAAATTATGATATGCTCTGCTGCTATTAGTGCTAGACATGGGAGATGCATTTTCCCTATCTAGAGGAGCATAAAACAATTAGGTAAAAACCTATACAAACTATTTATTTAATGTTCTTATATCAAAGAGTAAAAGCTAGCTGAAAATTTTCTGTGGAAATAGGAACACAATGAAGCAATCCATGCCTCAGAATATAAAAAAGATAAAATGATTTGATGTCAAAATGTAGTTTGAAAATAAAGAATAAAAGGTTTTTGTTGTAGTACATTCCTTCATGTGTGAATGATTTCTGGGCAAAACATGACGGTTATTTAATTATGAGCCAGAAAAGATTTCTTGATAGTAATGAAAGGAGAAATTAATTTATTAAATAGAAGCTTATTCCATATTATGCAAGAAATATTTTAGAGAATTAGATGGGAAATTATTTTTTTTTGCATGAAAAATGTCATTTCTACAAAATGCTATTGGTTTTAAGATCACCTTATCAAAATATATGTGAATCATATACAAGAATATCTGTACAATATACATGTTATATAAAAATAGTAAAATGGAGAAACTGGTAAAACTATAACATAACTTAAGAAATTATATATCATCAATAAAATTATATCTCCTTACTTGTCTCTTCTCATCCTATCCCTTACCTCCCTACCCTAATTACTCTTCATTTTCACCAAAGTTAACCACTATTAGAAAATTTTGACTCATTCCTTTGCTTTTATTTTTTTTTACTTTCATCAATATATTTTTATTCATCCATATATAAGATCTTGTTTGGCTTTGTCTGTGCGTGCCATTTGTAAAAATGTTACCCTTCTGCATAGAGTCTTAAGGTCTTGCTGTTCTATCTATAATTGTATAAAGCTTGTTCTCATTTCTGTGTAATATTCTATTGAATAGCTTCGTATTTCAATTATCAGTGTCTTATTGGGGGTTATTAGCGTAGTTTCAATTTTTGCTAACATGGATGGTACTATTTTGGTTATTCTTCACTCAAAGTGTATTTGTGTAAGCACTTCTTCAGAGTATCTACCAGTCTTACTGCTGGGCATAGTGTATGCACATGTACAATTTTACAGGTTTTACAGACTGGTAGAACTAAATTTCATCCTCCTTATATTTTTTAGCCTTGCATATTGCCAGATTTTATAATCTGAAAATCTAATAGTTGCAAAATGGACTTTTGTGGCCTTAATCTGCAGTTCTCTGATTAAAATAAAGGTGACATCTTTCACAATGGCTTTTATTAGATATTTGTATTTTCTTATATGTCAGGTAACTGTTAATTTCTTGCTCATTTTTGAACTTTTTACATTGATTTGTAGGATTTTTTTTAATGGTCTCAGTGTTAAACCTTTGTCAATTTGTGGCCTGTATTTTTATATTTATATGACTAATTTATCGTATATTTCTTTTATTATCAATGCTTTTTGTCCCAGTCCTAAAATACCTCTATCTCCTAAATTATACAAATGTTCTTTATTATCTTATAATTTTAAAGGTTTGGATTTCATATAAGTCTTCATCTGAAATTGACTTTTACATACAATGTGAGGTAGGAATTCATATATTGTTTTTATGTGGATAGACAGCATGATTTATTGAATGGTTTCCCTAACAATCTGTGAAGTCTCCTCTGTCATATACAGATTTTCTTCCGAACTGTTCCACTGGTCAGTCTTCTTATATAGTTTTGAGCTAATCTAACACTGTCATAACTTTTAAGGCTTTATGAGAAGTTGATCCCTGATAGGTAAGCCATATCATATTATTCTTATCCAGATACATTTTGTTTGTTTGTTTTCCTTGAAACTTTCCCACTCATATAAAATTGAATCAGTTTGTTAAGGTCCACAAAAACAAACTGTTGGGGTTTTGTTGGTAATTGCCTCTGACCTATGGGTCAGTTTGGAGAAAGATGACATCTTTAGTATATTGTGTCTTAAATCTATTACCTGTAATATATGCTTCAATTTGTGTTGTTTTCCAATGTCTTTCAATGAAGCATTGCCAAAGTCTCCACACATGTACTATATACATTTTATTAGGCTTGTTCCTAAATACTGTATAGCTTTGGTATGTGGATTAGGAAGTCAAGTAAGAATTTAATTTTCCAAATCAAAAAGAAAATATCACTCAGACCGGCCAACAGAATACAGTAAGTCTCCTACATACAAACGTGCAAGTTGTGAACTTTCAAAGATATGAACATGTGTCTGTATGTCCAATCATGTAAGTTAGTTCACATGTCTGGCGTACGTCATCATGTGTATGCTTTCTCTACAAGTGGCTGTGATTTTGTGTACCTTGTTGTTCTATGGAGTATTCAGTAGAACAGTATCTTTATTTAAAGTCCAGGATGTATGGGAAAAAGAGTAAAAGCAGTGGTGATACAGTTGGTACTGCTAAGAAGTGCCAAGAGATAACGAGGGAAACAAAAGTGAAAATAATTGAGAGAATGGAGTGAGGCGAAAAGATGATAGACATCTCTTGTTCTTATAACATGAATTGTTCTGGTATGATTCTAAAGAAAAAAGACTGGTGAAGATTATAGAACGTGTGAAGTCTGCTGTGCTGATAATGTCGATGATGTTGGCAATAATATTTAAGAAGCATGGAAAAGTGACAGAGGAAATGGAGAAACTTCTAAGTGTATGAATGCATGCATGCTAAGTTGCCTCAGTCATGTCTGACTCTTTGTGACCCTACAGACTGTAGCCCGCCAGGCTCCTCTGTCCTTGGAATTCTCCAGGCAAGAATACTGGAGTGAGTTGTCATGCTCTGACTCAGGGAATCTTCCTGACTCAGGGATCAAACCAGCATTTCTTATGTCTCCTGCATCAGCAGATGAGTTCTTTACCACTAGTACCACCTGGATCAGCATCAAGTCCCACTTAGCTTAATGCCGCCTGAGAGTTTCCTGAAATACTTTGAGAAATTATTAATGAAAGCAACTGTTTACTTAGCTTTCCTGGTGGCTTAGATGGTAAAGAATCTGCCTGCAATTCAGGAGACCTGGGTTCAATCTCTGAGTTAGGAAGACCCCCTGGAGAAGGAAATGGCAACCCACTCCAATATCTTTGCCTGGAGAATCCCATGAACAGAGAAGCCTGGTAGGCTACAGCCCACGAAGCCGCAAAGAGTCAGACACAACTGAGCAGCTAATGCTTTCATTTACCTAAGCAGGTTTTTCATGTGGATGAGACAGCGCATGTGTAACAGAGAAAGAACAAAGAGAAACCAAAGGAAAAAGGAGTAACTGAATAACCAAAGAGATTCATGACACAGGAAATGGCAAGGAGATTTTCTTTATTTGGGGAGGTACTGTTTGTTCTTGAGGGACAGGACCCAGATGTAGAATGGTGCATAAAGGTTGCAGCAGCCATTGTAGAATGCAATCCAAAGCTACCTTGGTATCTATGACAAGAAAAAAAGAGCTACTACCCAGACATCACTGGATTTTTTTTTCAAGAGGGTTCAGTTCAGTTCAGTCGCTCAGTCATGTCCGACTCTTTGTGACCCCATGAATCGCAGCATGCCAGGCCTTCCTGTCCTGTCCATCACCAACTCCTGGAGTTCACCCAGATCCACTCAAGAGGGTAGATAGAATTTAATCCAGCAAGAAACCAGAACCTGTGCCATCAATGTCAGGCATGAGTGAAACTGCAGCTTGCCCTCCATCTCCTATTGCTGATGATCCTTCAGCTCTACCATCTCCCACTTCTTCTCATTACTCTAGTCAGTAACTCTTTTTGCTTCTTTACTAGATGGCAGCCCCTGTGTGCAAGCTATTGTAATCTACTACAGTACTTTTCAAGGTACTTCATGATTAAAAATGATTCCTTTATTTTTTGTGTTTGTTTTTATGTATTATTTGTGTGAAAAATATATTAAACCTATTATAGCATAGTACTATATAGCTAATCATGTTAGTTGGGTACCTAGGCTAACTTTGTTGGACTTATGAACAAAATGGACTTATAAACTCCTCTCAGAACAGAACTCATTCATATATAAGGGACTTACTGTATTAAGGAAGATCAACATTGGAAGATTGACCCTCCGTGACTTCAAGGTGAACTATAAAGCTTTGGTGATCAAGACAGTGTGGTAGTGACCACTTAAGAATTGACACATAGACCAATAGAACAGAAGAGAGAACCCAGGAAATACAACCAACTTGTATGCATCTTTGATGAAGGGGAAAAGGCAATACAATGGAGACAAGTCAGTCTCTTCAACAAATGGAGTTGGAACAAGTGAACATTCACACGCAAAAAGAATGAATCTAGACACAAATAATATACCCTTTACAAAAGTTAATCCAAAATAGTAGCATGTAAACATAAATATTGGAGAGGGTGATGGCACCCCACTCCAGTACTCTTGCCTGGAAAATCCCATGGATGGAGGAGCCTGATGGGCTGCGGTCCATGAGGTCGCTAGGAGTTGGACATGACTGAACGACTTCACTTTGACTTTTCACTTTCCTGCATTGGAGAAGGAAATGGCAACCCACTCCAGTGTTCTTGCCTGGAGAATCCCAGGGACAGGGGAGCTTGGTGGGCTGCTGTCGATGGGATTGCACAGAGTCGGACATGACTGAAGCGATGCAGCAAACATAAATATGAAACACAACAGCATTCAAAACTCCTATAAGATAAAATAGGTGAAAATCTAAATGATCTTGTGTAAGGCAATGACTTTTTAGATAAAACATCAAAGGTATAGTCTGTGAAAGAAATAATTGATATTGTTGGACCTCATAAAATTAGAAACTTCTACACTGGGCCAAAAATGCAAAGTGAATAAGAAGATGAGCCACAAACTGGGAGAAAATATTTGCAAAATGTACATCTGATAAAGGACTGTTATCCAAAATTTATAAATAAATCCTAAAACCCAACAATAAGAAAACAAAGACCTGATTCAAAAATAGGCCAAAAACTTTGATATCTCACCAAAGACAATGTACAGTTGCCAAATAAGAATTTGAAAAGATGATCCATCCATACGTTATAAGTGAGACTCAAAGATATCACTACATACCTACTGGAATGACCAAAATCCGGGACATTGACAACTTCAAATGCTGGTGAAGATGGGGCAAAACAGGAATTCTCATTCGTTGGTGGTGGAAATGCAAAATGGTACACTTCAGAAGATAGTTTGTTGATTTCTTACAAAACTAAATATAATCCCACCATATGATCCAGCAATAGCACTCCTTGGTATTTCCCCCAAAGGAGTTAAAAATGTATACACACAGATGTTATAGCAGCTTTATTCTTATCTGTCAGAACTTGGTAGCAAGCAAGATGTTCTTCAGCAGGTGAATGAATAAATAACACCCACACAATAGAATATTGTTCAGCACCAAAAATAAATGAGCTAACAAGCCACAGAAATACATAGAGGCACCTTAAATGCATACTGCTAAGTGAAAGAAGCCAATCTGCAAAGGCTACCTACCTACTGTCTGATACACACTGTATGGCATTTTGGAAATGGCAAAACCATGAAGACAGTAAAATATCATAGTTATAGGAGTTTGGCATCAGAGACAGATGAACAGGCACAGTACAGAGAATTTTTAGGTTGGTAAAAATACTCTGTACAATACTATAATGATGGATGTGTGTCAATATGTATTTGTCCAAATCCACTGAAGTGTTAGTCACTCAGTCAGGTCCTATTCTTTTGATCTCATGGACTGTAGCCTGCCAGACTCCTCTGTCCATGAAATTCTCCAGGCAAAAATAATGGAGTGGGTTGCCATATCCATTTCTAGGGTTCCTGTAGGGGAAATTAGAACTGGATGCCTCGTCTAAGGAAGATTCCTGGGTATGTTCATTGTCAGAACATTCCTCTCCTTTGAAGCACTTAGGGCTTCCCTGAAAGCTTACCTGGTTAAGAATCCGCCTGCAATTCAGGAGACCCTGGTTCAATTTCTCAGTTGGGAAGGTCTGCTGGAGAAGGGGTAGGCTATCCACTCCAGTATTTTGGGGCTTCCTTGGTAGCTCAGCTGGTAAGAACCTGTCTGTGATGTGGGAGACCTGGGTTTGATCCCTGGGTTGGGAAGATCTGCTGGAGAAGGGAAAGACTACTTACTCCAGTATTCTGGCCTGGAGATTTCCATGGACTGTATAGTCCATGGGGTCACAAAAGTTGGACAGACTGAACAACTTTCACTTTTTAACTGCCAGATTGTTTAATTGTGAGCCATTCAGTGCAACACAAAGAGTGAACTCTAATGAGATTATGGACTTTGGGTGGCTATGCTAGGCCAATGCAAGTTCATCAATTACAGTAAACACACCACTTGTGGGGAATGGGGAATGGGGATAAATGGAGGAAGTTATGCATTTGTGGGAGTAGGTGATACATGGGAAATCTCTGTACCTTCCTCTCCTTTTTACTATGAATCTAAAACTGCACTAAAAATATAGTCTAATAAACAAGAAAAGAAATTATCCTTGAAAAGTCCCCTGTTTTGTCTATTTGCAGAGACAAAATATTGAGGTACTTTGGAACAGATCTTTTTATCTTGGAGAAAAATCTTTAATTGTGTGGCACTAAGGCATGTGTCTGGGAATTATGTTATCAATACACTGTAAGACTTGAAAAAGGCAACCTAGGGCGGATATGTGCTGGTTTGTGTATCCTTCTACATTATTTTTAGGTGATTATACCAGGTATTCTAGAAATTGTCTTTTCCATCCATGTGGAGCTCATAGAAGTTTTCATGTTCTTCAGTGTTCAGTGTAATCGAATATTTGACCCCAAATGGGCCAAACATAATTCCCTCAATGCCTGGAATTTTGGACATGGAAAGAGTCTTGAACTCAAGAAATAGCAAAGTCAGCTGTTCTTGAATAAACAAGTTGATTTAATAAAGATTGATTATGTTTTATGGAACTATTAGTATATCAAAATCTCATCTTTTGTGGAGTCTTATCAAGGGCTATTCACTGCCAGGTAATACTATTTGTCAAAGTTTGTCAATTTGCTAATGGTATGTAAAAAAACAAAGAGTCTAATTGCAGAGTTGTTAGAACATCTGGGATAAATAAGGATGTCATCAAATTATTTAATTTCAATACAAGTTGTGTCTATTATCATATTAAAGACTAAATTTTAAATGATGTACTAACAAACCTAATTATGGTAATACTTGTCAATATATACAAGTATCAAATCATCACATTGTACATGTCAAACTCAAGTAAAGTTGTATGTATATTGTATCTCAATGGAAAAAAATAGTCTAAATTTTATCTTCATATCATTGAGGACTTTTTTGATTTTAAGTGACAGAAAAACAAACTCAAAGTGCTTAAGAAACAGGGAATCCTTTAGTCCATGTAAGTTACAAATCTAGGAAAACTTTTAATATTTCACTTGAGCCATAAAGAATAATATTAAAATATTATTTTTAAGTATTTCTTCTCTTTCTGCCTTTTTCTGTGCCAGTTTCATTCTTTGACATACATTTTCCTCATGCTGGCAATATTTCTACATCTTCAAAACTCCAAGTTCAGTAGAAAAGAAGAATCATCCTTTCCCCATGACTATACATAAAAGCCCTGGGTCTTATTCTTACTCCAAATCTGTCACAAACCCATCACTAAACAGATCACTGAAACCAAAAGGAAGATGTGCTATACAAGGCTGGCTCCCTAGTTTATCACATGGTAACAAAAACCTGATTCATCAAAGACAGGCTGCCTCTTGGTCATCTCTCTCTCAGACTTAAGTTGAAGGGCAGTCATTGTTTTGTTGCTGTCATGGTAGCAGAAAAAAGAGCTTTAGACACACTTAAACTAGCAGCTACATACTTAGCCTGAAAATGACAAAATGACATTTCTTAATATTCATTAACCAGAACTGGTCACATAGCCCCACTCAACCATAGGGGACAAGGAAGTACAATTCTATCATGTGCTCAGAATGTGTAGAAATTGGGTATTTTGGCAAATAGCACTGATGAATGCCAAATGTACTATATGGCTCAAATCAAATACCCACTTAGACCTGGGGGTAGGGTCAATCCCACCACAGTTGATAACATGTAGATTTCAAAGAAAACTTAGGCTATTAGCAGGGAAAAAGTAGTTTTTTATCAGAAAAAATTAATATTACACATAATTAAGTCAATGTATAGTAAATGACCAAAATTCTGGATTCAGTATATCTTCCTGTGTTAATGGATCATTAACTTCCAAGTGTTAAAAATTTACCATATTTGTGGTTATAAGCCAAAAGCTAAAAACTTATATTTTCCCCTATCTTCTTGATTTTAATCTGGGCTGATCAACACAGTCTAAATTTTTAAGGGTAGACATTTTAAACATAGTTCAGTTCCTCATTCCTGTTCATATGATAGCTCAACCTGTGAAACTAAAGTGGTTTTAAACACATAACTAATTCTATTCACAAATGAAGATGTGAGATTCATATTTACATCTTCATTTTTGTTTGTTTGTTTTCTTCTTTTTTTTTTTCTGTTTTGTTTTAACTGTTTTGGCCCCATAGTATGGCATGTGGGATCTTAGTTCCCTGAGCAGGGATCAAACCCACATCCTTTGTCATGGAAGCGAGGAGTCTTAACCACTAGACCTACAGGGAAGTTCTTCTCTTAATTCTTTTAATTTTTTAAAATGTAGTTTCACTTATTTATTTTTGGCTTTGCTGGGTCTTTCTTGCTGGGTAGGCTATTTCTCTCGATGTGGTTAGCTGGAGCTTCCCTCTAGCTGTGGTGTGCAGGCGTCTCTTGTTGTGGAGCACAGGCTCTAGGGCATGCGGGCTTCAGCAGTTGCCGCAGGTAGGTTCAGTAGTTGCGGCTCCTGGCCTCTAGAGTGTAGGCTCAATAATTGCAGCGCTTGGACTTAGTTGCTCCACTGTATGTAGTATCTTCCCAGATCAGGGGAATGAGCCCATATCTCCTGCATTAGCAGGTAGTTTCTTTACTACTGAGCCACCAGGTATGCCCCCTGTCTTCATTCTTATGGGATGTAGAACTAGAGTTGTTCTATCCTCTTATGGGATGTAGCATCATTAGATCAGGTTTCGTTTTTCTTTTTCCAGCAAGATATTCATATCAAGGAATTTTCTTTCTTTAATTGTGAGGAACGGGTATCTATTTCAGTGGATTTAAGAAAAGAAGAACTTATTGTAAGGCTTCAATACTTAATCTCTGCTTTCTCCATCTCTAAGCCTACACTACTTGATCATGATTTTTTGTTTATTGTTTTTCCTTTTCTCTCTTCACATCTGCTCTGGCATTTCTTTCTTAATAATCTCTCTGCTTACTCATTTTCATAGCCCAGGGCACGATAATCAAAGGGCAACAAGTTATAATACAATCTCTGGGCCTCTTTATTACTTAAAGTTCAAAGACAGGAATCAAATTGTCTAGGTGTTGGAAATTGATCCACTGTTAGCAAAATCAGCTCTGGTTGGGGGAAAGTATCACATAATACATACAACTGCCTCTTTTAAGGCTTTAAGGTGGGGCAGGTTAGCAAGGAGAACTGTACAAGAAAGCTAATTGACCATGCCTGCTGTAGGAATTAGGATAAGAATATCAACACCATTTACGCTTATACAATTTTATGTGCTTTACAAACTGTAACTCATTTAATCCTACAAGGTTGATAGTATCATTACACTCATATTACAGATGAGAAGACTGAGATATAGGGAGGTCAAGGCAGAGCCATCCAGAATTTGGAAGTAGGTAGCATTGCTCCAGAATTTATCGTTGCTGTATCATGAATCTTGGCTATCCTAAAGTATTGGTTCACATCAGTGAGTTTACGGTCTTGAGATATTCCCTTAACTCTTTCGCTAGGAGCAAAATGCTTTTCATTCTCCAAAGCTCATCTTGAATATTAGCATTGCCACTTTGCAAGCTCTCCTTCTGCTGTTAAACCGTCTCATACATTCCCTTCATTCCTACACAGATCACCTTGTCCTGTGATTAATACTGTGAGCTTCTGTTGAGCAAGGGCAAAATGTTTCTTACCTTTGTGTTCTTGGTACATGGTATAATGACTGGCACACAACATATACTTAAAGAACTGTTATTGGATCGTTCACTTAATGAAAGAATGAATGATTAGATATGATTTATGCTACATAAATCTTACAAATTTCTCTCCTGCTACTGTAATATAGGACAAAAAGCACTTCCATAAGAAGACCCAGGAACAATGCTTGTGAATCTTTGAAATTATTGGGATTCAGAAGCCGGGAGAGTGGTTGGTTTGTGCTTGATGATGTCGTGGTGAGATCTGCGCAGAGTGGCTTGATATCATTTGAATTGTGTGAACATCTAGAGAGGTAATATAATAGTAAACAATAAATGTTGATGATATTCTATTCTGATGGCTTGTAATTGATGTTTATAGAAGCAGAATCATAGGATTAGATTTTTTTATTTCTCAGATAGAAATATGAATAGTCCTTTAGAGTGTGTTTAAAATGCAAACTAGATCTGAGTTGAATACACTATCTGTAATTTCATTCATGATAGTTTAATAAGTGCTGTTGGAAACCACTCTTAACTTAGATTTATTTTTACAGCTTTCTTCTAACTCCAAAATAGTTCTAAAATAGTGCCTTCATTTCTGAAATTCCGTGGAGATAGTAATTAACTGTTCTTATTATGCTCATCTCCTACGTATGTATTAACTGAATTTGTTATTTCTGTGTCCTCATTTTGCTCTCTCATTTCCATGTTTTCTAGACAGCTCGTTACAAGAAGAGTTTTAGACATTTTAAGGTTCATGAGAAGTAGACACTCATAAAGAGAGGGCCATCACATGTCCAAAGACAGCCTTTATCTTACAAAGGGAGAGCTTACATCTACAATTGTTGTGGGTCAGTTTCCCTAGAAAGGGTCTAAAATAAGAATGCAGGTGACAGATTGAGAGAAGGCTCCCAGAGGACTCCTGTTGAGGAGAAAAGCAGATGGGGCAAAGGAAGACATGGGAGAAACTATGGCTTAAGTTGAGGTTTGACCTCAACCTGACACCTCAGGAGAGCCCTGATCTGAGTACCAAGGAGACTGGCTTTACACTTTTCATCAGTTAGTCTTTGTCTGGGGATGTGGGGCTGTGCTCGGGGAGGGGGCTCTTTATGACCTCACACTGATTTGATTACCTCTGTTAAGAACATACCTCCAAATAAGGTCACATTCTGAGGTATTGGGGATTTGACCTCCAATGCAGAAGTTGGGTGGAGGTGACACAATTCAAACCATTTGGGGTACACCATAACAACCCTTATCACACAGTGATAAGATGAATATTTCAATCCCCACTGAATATGATGTATATTTTTATTCTATTGATATTAGGATATTATTGATAATAAGTGGATTATCTTGATTATCTTTCTCTTTTTCAAGGAGTACTCTTTGGTAATGCTAGGTAAAATGTAATTTAAAATATGCTGCCATAGGTAGAGCTAAACTGAAACTGGATGATTTCTTTGTTTATGGACATATGTTTTAGATTTAGCTTGATTTAAGCTGATTTCCTAACTGCCAAGAGTGTCATTCAAGTCATTCATTCAAATTCGTTCCATGAATGAATTTAATCAGTCTTTAGAATGCTTGATTTTTACAGGAGGTTTGGTTTGTAATGGCTGTTTTGGAGGTGTTATCAGTTGTTTGCGATATTTTTGAGACTGGTTGTTTCCCTCAGGTCACCCCTCTTTACTTCCATGCAGGTTTGTCGTGCTTCACTCTTCTTCCAATGTGGACAACAGCCATTTGGTTTCCTTTGTGAAGTCTTTGGAGGAAGCCATGCTCAGCACCACTGCCTGTGCTATACTCTATTACCAGAAAGACAACCCGCATCGAATTGTTATTTTAGTGGTGCCTTCTAAAGACTTATACCAGGTGCTTGGGAACTTGCGCTCAGAAGCTTCTAGTGGTCCTCTCGAACCATCTCGCCATTTCCAAGTGAAAGAAGGAGAATTGCTTCTTTTACGATTTACTGGAAATATATTTGCTTCAAGTAAGTATCATGAAATTGTTTTGTATATACTGTGGGCTATCAGTCACATGCTTCAGATGGAGTTCATTAAATGTGCTTCAAAAGAGTCTTCAAAGGACTGAGGGAAGGCTTTGGAAAAGTAGGAAAAGGAAAAGGACTATGTCTTTCTTTCCAGTCTGTTTCTTCCCTTTTTAGGGCATGCATGTTCCCTTATGGGCCTACTCTAAGTGACACTGTTTTGGAAATAATCTTCTCTCCATAACTGCTCTAGCTGAGACTATGCTAGGATCATCTTTCCAACACCAATGTAGTTGCTTTCTAAATATTCCTTTGCTTCTACTACTAGCTATGTGAAACAAAATGTGTTTCCATACAGTAACAACAGTGATCTTTTAAAAATATAAATCATACTTTATTACTCCCCCCCAGTTAAAACTTTATAATTACCTCCTATTGTACTTCAAACAATATCAAAACTCTTTATGTTGTCCTGCAAAGAATCTGACCTGGGGTCAGTGTACTGCCAAGAGGTGTATGGATAGAAATATGTTTCAGTATAATTGCCTTATTTATAATTCCATTTCTTTTATTTTATATACCTAAAAGACTACACTGAGAAGGAGTCAGTAAGTTTCACCACGCTCAAAAAGGGTTCAAAAGTTGCTATGAACCTCAAATCCAGATGACCTACCCCTGCTTACATCTTATCTTTACATTTATCTAGTGATCTTTTATTTCAATTACAAATCTTAGCACAACTTGAAATTATTTATTTGTTCTTATACTTTTCATTCCTATATTTGTGTTCTTGACTAGAATGTAGATTCCACGAGGACAGTGACTGTGTCTTTCTTGCTATGCATCCCTGAGACCAGAATAGTGCCTGGCACTTCAAGGGCTTTCAATAAATACATAGTGAATGAATGAATATATGATGCCAAGGAAAACAAGGTAAATAAATACGAAAGGTGACAGGAGAGGTAGGAGAAGTATGGAAATGACTGTGGTAGAAAAGCTAAAGAGAGATAAAGAAAAAGGAAGCAAAAAGAACACAGAGAGAAAACAGCTATGTGAGAGAAGAGAAGAAAAGATCTTGGGGGTGCTGCCATCACAGGCATTTATTTTTATGAAAAAGACCCCTTTCCCTTCCTAACTCCCTTCCTTGAGGTAGAATAAGATCTACACCGTGCAGGTAAAGGAGGAGGAGTGGCAGGAAATTCAGGAATGGGTTTTGTGGGGATTTCTGGCCCGAGAGTCCCATTATAGACTTGACTTAAAGTAATATTCTCTGTTTATTTATAAATTAATATAGATCCCATTGATTTTTTAATGGTTTCTGTTTTCTAATTTTGAAAATTACTCCAAGCTCCTCTGGTTCTTTGCTCTTTATTGTTTCCAAAATGATGTGGCTTAAAGCTTCAGCTGACCTTTTTTGGTTTCTCAGAAATAAGTGAGTTCAAAGTGTCCCAATTTGAAGTATCTCTTCCACTGTTACAGACATTGTCTCAGCCATCTGAGCCAGCTGTCGGGACCTAGGGAGTGACACAATATTAGAAAAAGGGGAAGGGAAAGGAGAGGAAGAGAGGAAGGAAGGGTGAAAGACATCCCTCCTACTTGGCTTTCAGAGAAGAAACCACCCTGGGACAATCTCTCTAAGATATAGTCAAAACCTGGAAGTGTCTCACTCAAACTAATGATGCAAAAGACTTCCTGTAATACTTGGGCCAGCAGCTGTGTTTACTTTCTGCCCTAAACAGGAAACAGTGGTGAAGTGTACTGTCATCTATAAGGGGGAGTGAGGAGCATATGCTAAAATAAAAGTGCCTAGAGACAGCCAGTGTGTTCACAGTTCCTCAATATAGGAATGCAATACCCCTCTCAGTCAGGGAAAATTCATCAGGCAGAATGCCAGCATCCTTCCTGCTTTGCCTTTTTTAAAGATGTATATTCAGACCTGGAGCTTCACTGGATTTTCTCCATCCATCTTTCTAGTGTATCCCATATAAGCCCCCAGTACTATCTAAGAGGAGCAAGTCCTAAAGAACTGATACCTCTGTTTGATTCCCTTTGTTGTATGGCAGAAAGTAACACGACATCTTAAATAAACTATGCTCCAATAAAAGTTAAAAAAAAAAAAAAAAACAGAATTGATACCTAATCCTTTCATCAGGGTCTGTGGTAGCTTCTGTGAATCTCAAGTACAACAGCCAGAGGTTGTCTGCCTGCGGGTCCATCTCTTAACCTAATCTCACTGGCTTCTGCAGTTATCTCCTACTATATTTTCATCTCTTATTTATAATGATCATGTTCAGAGAAGCCTGTCCTGTCTTTCCTGATTATGTCAGTTCATATTTTACTTTTTCAGATTTCTATGTAACTCATTGGAAATGGCCATAGATTTAATCTTCTATTTATTTTTTAATTGCTTGATCAACATCAGTGTCTCTGACTACAGTCCCAAGAGAGGACTGTCTCTTTAATTAGTGGGAACTATTCAATTCCCAGCACCTAGAATGGTACCTAAAAGCTATAAGAAGTATTGTTCAAAAAATGAAGATAGAACCTTGGGGATAAACTCAACATTATAGTATTGTGTGATTAAAAGCATTTAAAAGTTTTATAAATTTAGATGGCTTCTCTCTGAGAAATATCAAAATCTGTAAATTCATTATAGTCAGAAGCTCAGTCATGTCTGATTCCATGGACTTTGTGACCCCATGGACTATATAGTCCATGGAATTCTCCCCCCAGAATACTGGAGTGAGTGGTCATAACCTTCTCCAGGGGATCTTCCCAACCCAGGGATCGAACCCAGGTCTCCTGCATCGCAGGTGGATTCTTTACCATCTGAGCCACCAGGGAAGCCCAAGAATACTGGAGTGGGATCTTCCCAGCGGATACTTCACAGGAATCAAACTGGGGTCTCTTGCTTTGCAAGCAGGTTCTTTACCAACTGAGCTATCAGGGAAGCCCTCTAAATTCATTACATGGAATATAGATTATTCTTCTGATTGAGGATCTTGCTACATGGAGATTATTTCTACTTCTAAGAGAAAATCAGACATATAGGTGTTCCCCTTTACATTAGCCTTTGGCATTCCTCTGGATACAGCTAGAATCTGCTTTCTATCTCTAGGTTATAGGTGTTGATATAGCACTTAAGCTTTCTAGTGTATCACATCTAAGCCCTCAGTGCTCATAAAATTCATAAAATGCTGGGAAAGGGCAGAGAGAATTTTACATAATGATGCCTTAGCACAACACACTCATAACAGTAAGTAATGTCCTAAAGAGGTTTGTGCGTGTCCAAGTTTCCCCAAATACCCTTTGGCCTAGAGAAGTAGTTTTCCCAGACACAAGTGTTAAGAGTGTTAAAATGAGGTGAGGTGAGGTGAAGTCGCTCAGTCGTGTCCGACTCTTTGCGACCCCGTGGACTGTAACCTACCAGGCTTCTCCGTCCATGGGATTCTCCAGGCAAGAATACTGGAGTGGATTGCCATTTCCTTCTCCAGAGGATCTTCCTGACCCAGGGATTGAACCCAGGTCTCCCGCACTGGAGGCAGACGCTTTAACCTCTGAGCCACCAGGGAAGCCAGAGTGTTAAAATGACCATCCTTTTATTCATTTACCAAAGACTCCTTTCCTTTATTACATGGTATTTTACTGCAGAGCGACATAGAAGAAGCAAATAAGTAAATAAAATGTACAGCTTAATGAGACGGAAGCTTCCTTAAGAATAAAGCAGGGAAGGGACATAGAAAGTCTCAGAGAGAGTGGCAGATTTGTAATTTTAAATAGACTCATCCAAGAAGATCTTTTTGAGAACGTACCATTTCAGCAGAGACTCAAAGATAACAGAGCAAGCCATGGTCCTATCCCAGGAGAGTCTGTCCCAGGCAGAGCAAGAAGGCTGAGATGGCTGGGTGAGAGGGAGGGAGAGGAGACTTGGAGGAGATGAAATGGATACTGTTTCTGCCTTGAAGGGCATTTCAAGGACGTTCCCTTTTATTCTAAGTGAAATGGGGAGCCCTGAAGGATTTTCAACAAGGTTGTCACACAATCTGGGTCAGATTATATTTGTGTTGATATTAGATGATGGAAGGCAAGTTAGCAGCAGGAAAATCAATTAATAAGCCGTTGCAATGAACCAAGCAAAGAATGCTGGAGGTTTAGAGGCAAATGTATTGGAAATCATGTCTGGTATTTTTGTCATAGACATCTTTGCTGTGAGCGTTTTTACTGAATAATTATTGACCATAAGGCAATTTTGCCATAAAAGATATTGTGACAAAAAATAAAAAAGGGACATTTAAAAGCAAATTTTAAAAGCTAGTGGAGGTGATGGAATTCCAGCTGAGCTATTTCAAATCTTAAAAGACAATGCTGTTAAAGTTCTGCACATAATATATCAGCAAATTTGGAAAACTCAGAAGTAGCCACAGGACTGGAAAAGATCAGTTTTCATTCCAATCCCAAAAGAAGGGCAATGACAAAAAATGTTCAAATGACCATACAATGGTCCTCATTTCACATGCTAACAAGATAATTCTCAAAATCTTTTAAGCTAGACTTCAGTACTACGTGAACCAAGAACTTCCAGATTAACAAACTAGATTTAGAAAAGGCAGAAGAACCAGAGATCAAATTGCCAACATGTGTTGGATCATAGAAAAAGCAAGAAATTCCAGAAAAAATATGCTTCATTGACTATGCTAAAGCTTTTGATTGTGTGGATCACAACAAATTGTGGAAGATTCTCAACCAGACCACCTTGCTTGCCTCCTGAGAAACCTGTATGCAGGTCAAGAAGCAACAGTTAGAACTGGACGTGGAACAATGGACTGGTTCCAAATCGGGAAAGGAGTATTGTATATTGTCACCTTGCTTATTTAACTTATATGCAGAGTACATCATGTGAAATGCTGGGCTGGATGAATCACAAGAAAGAATCAAGATTGCTGGGAGAAATATCAACAACTTCATACATGCAGATGATACCACTCTAAAGACAGAAAACAAAAAGGAACTAAAGAGCTTCTTGATGAAAGTGAAAGAGAGTGAAAAAGCTGGCTTAAAATTCAACATTCAAAAAACAAAGATCATGGAATCCAGTCCCATCACTTCATGGCAAACAGGATAAAGTGGAGACAGTGACAGATTTTATTTTCTTGGGCTCCAAAATCACCGCAGATAATGACTGCAGTCATGAAGTTAAAAGACACTTTCTCCTTAGAAGGAAAGCTATGAAAAATCTACTAAGCAAGTTAAAAGCAGAGACATCAATTTGCTGACAAAAGTTCCAAAGTCAAAGCTATGGTTTTTCCAGTACTCATGTATGTATGTGAGAATTGGATCATAAAGAAGGCTGAGTGCCAAAGAATTGATGCTTCCAAGCTGTGGCGCTAGAGAAGACTCTTGAAATTCCCTTGTACAGCAAGGAGATCAAACCAGTTGATCCTAAAGGAAATCAAGTCTGAATATTCATTGGAAAAACTGATGCTAAAGCTGAAGATCGCATGTGGCCACCTGATGTGAAGGGCCGACTCATTGGAAAAGACCCTGATCCTGGGAAAGACTGAGGGCAGGAGAAGAGGGTGACAGAGGATGAGACAGTTGGATGGCATCATTGACACAATGGACTTGGGTTTGAGCAAATTCTGGGAGATAGTGAGGGACAGGGAAACCTGGCATGCTGCAGTCCGTTGGGTTGTAAAGAGTTGGACATGATTTAGTAATTGAACAACAACAAAACCACCTAATGAATCATGAGAAATGAATAACAAAATTATAAAGACTTTATTGTAAAATATAAAATATTTAAATACAATTAAAATGTGTGTAGTTTCATGCCAATTCTTCACAGATAACTGATTTTGTGAGTTGTACCTAAGCACTTGTCTCTAAGTATTTGTTCATTGTTTTTTATATATTTTTTACTTGTTTATTTGGCATTGTTTTTATTTTGTATTCACTAAAACTTCATCCATCACTGCAAGAGGTATCAGTTTCCAAATACTGGGATGCATATTTGTAACTGAGCTTTGTGGTGGACTGCAAAAATCTTCTATACTGTCTGTCCTTGGCATATTGTCACATGTCCATTAATACATGTTCTAAAGTTCTATGAGAAAAGTGAAAGTCACTCAGTCATGTTTGACTCCTTGTGACCTCACGTGTTTTACAGTCCATGGAATTCTCTAGGCCAGAATACTGGCGTGGGTAGCCTTTCCCTTCTCCAGGGGATCTTCCCAACCCAGGCCTCCCACATTTCAGGCAGATTCTTGACCAGATAGCCACAAAGGAATATGTGTTCAACTCTGGGTCTGTCAGGCCCGTGGTCTCAGCCTCTTTCTACCCCAATGTAGTGTTTCAAAGAAAAAACAACAACAATTCATGGGGTAAATCATTGCCATCTGTCATGATTTTTTGGTTGTATATGTCAAATGAACCTATTAACCAGGTATTTTATCTCTTACAGCAAAATTGTCCTGTGGCCTGATCACTAAATCTGTGATATTACATGTGCTGTGCTGTACTTAGTCACTCAGTCATGTCCGACCCTTCATGGCCCCTTGGACTGTAGCCCATCAAACCCAAGACCTGGGATTGAACCCAGGTCTTCTGCATTGTAGGTGGATTCTTTACCATCTGAGCCACCAGGGAAGCCCAAGAATACTGGAGTGGGTAGCCTATCCCTTCTCCAGGGGAACTTCCTGACCCAGGAATTGAACCAGGCTCTCCTTCATTGTGTTCTTGCCTGGAGAATCCCAGGGATGGGGGAGCCTGGTGGGCTGCTGGCTATGGGGTCGCACAGAGTTGGACATGACTGAAGTGACTTAGCAGCAGCAGCAGCAGCAGCAGCTCCTTCATTGCAGGTGGATACATTACCAGCTGAGCTACCAGGGAAGCCCTATGGCCTGAGAGTTATATGGCAAAAATGTTTGTGGAAGAAGGCTCTGAGAAAGATGTCTATAGCAAATATACTTACAGTGAAAGTACCTATAACTAGTAGAGATGTGTTAGGACACAGAAATATCCCTAGCAAGTGGTTTTTAGTCCTCTGGTTCTCTGCGTCGCTAGCCTGTTACTTCCTCATCTTACCTTTCCAAGCAAAAGCACATATTACTACCTTTGTACTGCCTATGTTTTCAGTGAAAAATATTCCAAAACCCACTATTGAGAAAATATATTGCTATAAGAAATATCTAGTAACTCACAAAATATAAATAAATCTTGTTCTTCTTTCTATGACAAATTTTTACTGTATAGTTACTATCCTACTATTCCTACTAGGAACTGTATACATAATATGCCAAGGAGAAAGGTTCTCAAAATGCCAACTAATAATTGCTTTTATAATTCTGGTATGTAACGAATGACTTTTGGTTTTACTTCTCTAAATATGGCAGAGTGGGAGAAAAAAATAAAATAGTGCAATTTTCTGTGCTACTCATCCTCTTTTGGTTCTGCTTTTTTTTTTTTTTAACTGTGACAAAGGGTCTTCCAAATATAGTGTAGTATATCTTAGTGACAGTGAAATTCCAACTTCAAAAAGCTACATAATGTTTTCTATATAGGACAATAAGGTAATGTTATTTATTACTAGTAAATGCTCAATAATTTTATCCTTATTTCATATGTAAATGTGATTCTTAGAGATTTACATTTTAGATCTTAGATTTTTAAAAATTAACTGGCAATAAAAGGTCGATAAGTTTTAGGTCAAAATAGAAATGTGACTATTTCTCATCCTTAATCTTTATACAATGTATGTATGGAAATTATTCCTTATGAGTAATTGTGTACCTGGCAGGGAGCACCATTCATGAGATGAAAGGAGAAATTTAGTAAATTATATTCTACTGGGACAAAAGTAGCAATGTTTTTCTTGCTAGTGCTCTAGAGGGATGGAAGTAGGAGTTTGTTAGGTGCTCCCCCAGTGATCCAGAAACTCTAACTTATTATTTTCAAGATGGCATTTCAGTTTCAGTACTCCAAATAATTTTCCTCCCCACTACTCCCATTTTTTTTTTAGCCAGAGTGATTCTTTTAAGGCAAATCTGTCTAGTCATGCTTATCTTAGAATGTCTTAGGAATCTATTTTGTTCAAGGAACCAGGCTGCCCCTAAAACACAGACTTGTGCAAAGGAACATACTGTTATACTTTCCATAACCTGGAATTATTCTAATTCGAGATTTAACTGTGCTTTAGAAAGCCACCAAAATGACCTCTAGCAGTCATAACAATGAGAAAAGTATTGATGTCACCTACATCTCTCAACTCTTATTTCATTGGGAAGATTGGAAGTTTCCAGTCAGAGAGATAGCGAGGTAGTAGAGATAGGTAGAGTGAGAGAGACATCTTGGAGTAGTCAACTTTCAGGCCTCTCAGAGCAGCAGGAAGTTGCTGCTGATATAGAAGCTTCATATTGACATTTCTTTAAGAAATTTAAGTGGGTTGTTTTTGTCATAAATACAAATTCAAAACAATGTAAGAATCCCATCTGTTTCTTCTCATTTGCTGTCTTGCTCTTGTTTACTGAGCTCATATTATGTGCCACATCCTTTGCTAATCATTCTATCCACACATTATCTCATTTCATTCCCAGAACAATCCTAGGAGGTAAGTTTTATTTCTCTTGTTTTAAAGGTAAGGAAGTGAAGGCTCTGAGAAATTCAGATGTGAAAGAACTGGATAAATATTACCATGTAAATAAATACTAGAAGCTGAACTTGGATCTAGATCTTTATGTGAGAAACACACTATAACTGACTTTATAGCTTACTTTTAAATTTGTGAAGGGTGATGCACGCCTGCCTTAGGAAATGTGACAATGTCTGTTTTACTATTGCAATGAGAAGGTGAAATAGCCTGATAGTCACAGGAAAACCCCCATGAGTGAAATGTTATGTTCACTAAAGTTCCATTATTTTCAGTGGATCATTGAGAAGACTTTTACATATCCTTGTATGGGGGAATTCACTAGGTTTTAATAGAAATTTCAGTAACTATTAAATCTAGAAACTATTACATTTGAAAGTTCTAGAACAGTGCTGTATTTCTGCCATGGTGAATATGTTTTATATATGTAGTCTCCAATAAGGTAGCTACAGACAGATGTGGTTATTGAACATTTGAAATGGGGCTATTTCACTTAGAATGCCTAAGGAATTGAATTTTTAATCTTAGTTTCAACTTTAATTTTAAAAGCTACATGTTGCTACCATATAGGAGAATATATTTCTAGAATGTCTATTGTGAGGTCATGATAGTGTGCAATGTGATATGGATAGTTAAGTGAAGGGAAAAAATGTCATTGTTAAGAAATGAAAACAATTTTCTAAGTAGAGAAACAGTAAATATTTCCAATGGTTTCTTGTAGCAAAATGTAACAGAAAGTGAAAATCAGGTCAATGATGATTCCCACGCAGAAAAAAAGAAAAGAACCAAGGATATGAGATCTAGAAGCAGCCAGAGAGAACATAGTTCAAGTATAGATGAGAATTCTTTTAGCATTTACACAATCTCAGTCTAGTGCCGCTTTGCTAGGTTATGTTTTGACAAAGGAGTATTTACACACAACAGGTAAATTTAAAAAATGAATGATTATTTGAATTTTTAAAAATTAAGTTAGAAATGTGGTATGTATTAATACTAACAAATACATTTTACTTTTATTTAGGCAATGGGAAGGATTATGGGAAAGACTACAAGCTTATTTTTCATTTACAAAGGAAACCTAGACTGGAACTCCAAATCAAAGAAGTGGATGAATTTGGAAACTATAGCTGCCCTCATTATAAGGGTGCTATTGTAGTTTATAAAGTACCTAGAGAAAAGATAGTCCACAACTTGGATGAATCTCTTATATTTAATGAAAATAATTATCAGTTGCCAATTTGCAAATTAGCATTGAGATTACCAAAGGTGAGTAATTTTACTTCCCTAATTACTATATTTTGTTAATTTCCTGTAATTCTCTACAAATTCAATATTGTAGACATATGGATATTTATGGTTAAAAGGAAAGCTAGGAATAACGGTGACAGGGAAGGAGTAAGTAGCTCCAATTTAAGAGTAATAGAATACATATCAGGATATAAAGTTCTTTCATATCATCATTATTCTAGGAACAGTTCAAGTTGGTTTGATCCTGACAAGATGTTGTTAATGACTATTGAAAAATGTCATTCATTTTCTATAACTGCATCTGATTAATTAGAAAAACCAATTATAAAAACATTGAAAATATTTGGAACACAACATTTAGAAAAATTGTGTGGTGAGCAGAAAAATTGTTTTGAAATACATTCAGGATAAACAAATCCCACACATTTAAGACTTAATTACTCTTTCATTTCTGATTTTACTTGGGTTCTTTTTTTTCTTGGTTAGTCTAGTTAAAGTTTTTTTTCAATTTCATTTATCTTTTCAAAGAACTAACTCTTAGTTTCATTGACCTATTATACTGTCTTTTCAGACTTTATTTATTTCCACTCTGGAAAAAGGAAAAGTATTAATCACTCAGTTGTATCCAGCTCTGTGGGATCCCATAGACTGGAGCCTGCCAGGCTCTCCTGTTCATGGAATTCTCCAGGCGAGAGTACTGGAGTGGGTAACCATTCCCTTCTCCAGGGAATTGTACCAACCCAAGAATGGAACCCGGGTCTCCTGCGTTGCAGGCAGATTATTTACCATCTGAGCCACCAGGGAAGCCCCTATTTCCATTCTAATCTTTATTATTTCATCTCTTCTGTTAACTTTGGGCAGTTTTGCTCTTCTTTTTCTAGTTCTTTTAGGTATAAAACTAGATTGCTTATTTGTGATTTTTTGTGTTTCTAAAGTAAGCCTGTTTTATTATCATGAACTTTCTTCTTAGAACTGCTTTAGCATAGATTTTTGTGTTTACATTTCTGTTTTCATTTGCCTATGTATTTTGTGCTTGTATCTTTGAATTTCTAGTTGATTATTGGTTATTCAGTAGCATATTGTTCAATCTCCACAAATTTGGTGATTTTCTGTTTTTTCTTATGGTTGATTTTTAGTTTCATGACATTGTTGTTTGGAGAAGATGCTTGACAGGATTTCAGTTTCCTTAAATTTATGGAGACTTGGTTTGTGACCTAAGTATGTGGAAATGGCTCATGTACACTTGAGAAAAATGTGTATTCGGCTGCTTTAGATAGAATATTTTTTTCTCTATATATGTATATCTAATCTATTAGGTTCATTTGGTTTAACATGTTGTTTAAAATTGATGTTTGCTTATTATTTTTCTATATGGATGATGTATCCATTGATGTAAGTATAATATTAAAGCGGAACTTCCCTGGTAGTCCAATGGCTATGACTCCAAGCTCCCAAGTATTGTTGTTACTTTCCCCTTTAGGTCAGCCCTAAATTTGCTTTCTTTATTCTAGTGCTCCTCTACTGGGTGCATATATATTTATAAATGTAACATCTAAAGAAGAAGTTACAACTGACACCATAAAAATAAAAAATAACATAAGAAACTACTATAAACAATTATAGACCAGCAAACTAGGCAACCTACAAGAAGTGGATAAATTCCTAGAAACAAACTATCTTCCAAGACTTAGTCATGGATAAACATACTGAATAGAAGATATTTAATCATGAAGAAAATCTGAGTAGATTGGTTTCTTGTAAGGATATTGAAATGGTGATAAAAAAATCTCTCAACAAACTAAAGTCTAGGATCAGAAAGCATTAGGGGTGAATTCTCCCCCAAATTTAAAAGAATATTTAATACTACCCTTCAAACTCTTCCAAAATGTTGAAAAGGAGGGAATGCTCCTAAACTCATTTCATGAAATCAACATTACCCTGATCCAAAACCAAATGAGGATACCACCAAAAAAGAAAAAAGTACAGGTTAGTATCCTTAATAAATGTAGATGTAAAACTCCTCATCAAAATATTAGCACACTGAATCCAACAATAGACTCAAACAGCAGGATCAAGTGGGATTTATCCCAGGAATGCAAAAATAGTTCAAGATCTGAAAATCAATCAATGTGTTATACCACATTAACAAAATAAATGATAAGAATCCTATGATCATCTCAGTAGAAGCAGAAAAAGAATTTGATAGAATTCAACATCCATTTATGAAAAAATATCAACAAAATAGGTATAGAGAAAAGGTACCTCAACATAATAAATGCAATACATGATAAATCGACAGCAAACACCACACTAAATGGCGAAAAACTGAAAGCATTTACGCTAAGATCAGGAACCAGACTTCTACCTAAGAAGATATGCAGATGGTTGCTACGCATATGAAAAGATGTTCATGTTCATAACTAGATCACTAGTTATCAGGGAAATGAGATTCAACACTGCAAAGAGATATACCTCAAATCTCTCATATAGAATGATTACTGTCAAAAAGACAAAAATAACAAATGTTAAAGACGATGTGGAAAAAAAGGAACATTTGTACACTTTGGGGTTGGTAGGAATGTAAATTGATGGAAATCTAAATTGGTCCAGCCACTGTGAAAATCAGCATGAAGATACTTCAAAAATTAAGAAAAAACTACTATATGATTCAGCTATTCCACTTCTGGGTATTTACTCAAAGTATAAAAAATATTAATTTGAAAAGGTATATGTACCCTATCCTCATTTCAGTATTATTTACAATAGCCAAGATATGGATACAAGCTAACTCTCCATCAATAGGTGAATGGAAAAGAAAGATCTGGTGTATATATATACAATGGAATACTACTCAGGGATTAAAAGAATAAAATATTCCATGTGTAATGACATGGCTGGACTTTACGGTACTTAGTTATATTATTGACTAAGTAATACAAGTTAGACAAAAGAAAGACAAATACCATATGATTTTACTCATATGTGGAGTCTAAAAAGCAACAACAACAAATGATTAAACAAACCAAAACAAAAATAAATTCATAGATACAGATAACAGATTGGTGATTACCAATCAGAGGGGAGAGGGTTTTGGAGAATGAGCAAATGGTTGAAGAATGTCAGTCGTATGGTGATGATTGATAACTAGATTTTTGGTTTCGTGCACTTTGCAGCATATACAAATATCAAATGGTAATACACACCTGAATCATAAATAATGTAACATAGCAATTTCACTTCAATTAAAAAAAAGAGTCAATTACTTTTGTCTAAAATTCTTCTTTGTATTGGGAAAGTAGGGTTGAATTGTTCCCCTCAACTTGTGATGCAAAAAGTCAATGATGTTATTGCTATACATACAATTTCTTTTAGTGATCCAGGACTTGTACTTAACTATATGCTAGTGAGAAGTGAAAAATGTTTCACTCCAGAGGAAGAACAAATTTTTTATCCTTTAAAGAAAGTTGAGTAGTTTTCTTACTTTTATGGTTTTTATATTTTTACTTGTGTTATGAATAGCAGAAACATGTTTTCCTGGGACAAGATTTTGTATTTACTTTAAATAGATTAGTAAAGTAAGTAATTTATTTGATAAATATTAATTGAAATTCTGAAATAGAAAATGTACTAAGTTAGGCACTGTGATACATACTGAGCTATGTAGGATAATACAAGCCTTAAAACTGCATTGTCCTGAATGGCAGCCATTATCCACATCTTTCCATGGAACACTTGAAATATGGCTAGTCCAAACTGAGATGTACCATAAATGTCAAATACACACTGGACTTCAAAGACCTAGTACAAAAATAGAAAATATTTCATTAATTTGTTTATAATTATTTCCTTGTAAATGATAATCTTTTGGATATGGAGTTAAAAATGTATTACTAAAACTCACCTCACCTGATTAAAAAAAATTTTAACTAGAATATTTTAAAGTATATTTCTATAGGATATCATTGCTCTAAATTATTTACAATCTAGCAGAGTAGCAAAACATGAACAAAATTACCTTGTAAGATTGTGAATAATTAGATTAATGGTATAAACAGTGTACTAATAGTTACTCAGAGGAGGGAAATTGTTTTCCTGAAAGTTAAACTCAAAAAAAATTTCAACGTGGTTATGGCAATTTATCTGAGCTTTATAAGTATGTAGAAATTTGACCACTGGAAATGAAGAAAGCCTGTGTTAGGCTGAGGAAATGGAATTAATTTGACTGGGGATTGTAGGCATAGTTAGCAGGAATTCAGAATTCATACAATAAGCATTATAATAATTTATAAAGTACCAAAGATCTTTCAAGTGTTTTCCATTCATTGTATCATTAAATTCTCATAAAAATCACATGAGACATTATCATTTTATAGGAAACTTAGGCACAGACATTTTAGGCAAGTTGTCCATGGACCAAAAACTAATAAGTGTCAGAAGTGGGCTTCTGACCCAGAAAATCTGCTTCACACATGGGCAACCACAGAGCACTATTTCCTCTTGAGCAGGTAACACAGGATTTTTATTCAAGGATGCAAGATGGATTTTAGGACACTCAGGTCTCCCTGGAAGTTGTAAAACAATTTCATGTATAACATGCTTTAGTGTAGAGGTGACAGGACATGGATTCTGGTCATTGGCATGGAAAATAGCCATTTGCAGGGGCCCAGAGACATTAACTCTACTTGCTGGTTTCTGAGAAACATCCTGAGGTTCTTAAGAGGCATGGGTAAGGTAGCTGACTGTAGCAAATCACTGATACTGAAAATGACATTTTAACAAAAGTATAGCATCTTCCCTGGTGGCTCAGAGGTTAAAGCATCTGCCTCCAATGCAGGAGACCTGGGTTCAATCCCTGGGTCGGGAAGATCCCCTGGAGAAGGTAAATGGTAACCCACTCCAGTATCCTTGCCTGGAGAATCCCATGGATGGAGAAGCCTGGTAGGCTACAGTCCATGGGGTCACAAAGAGTTGGACATGACTGAGTGGCTTTACTTACTTATAGCTAGAGAGGTATATATTCACTATCGGTTGTGCGTTTTCATTTCCATTTAGGGTCCTTGCCCTTGCTTCTCCCTGTGTTTGGGGGTCTCTTCCCTCTGATAGTCATGTCAGTTCAGTTCAGTTCAGTCATTCAGTTGTGTCTGACTCTTTGAGAACCCATGGACTGCAGCACGTCAGCCTTCCCTGTCCACCACCAACTCCCAAGGCTTATGCAAACTCATGTCCATCAAGCTGGTGATGCCATCCAACTGTCTCATCCTCTGTCGTCCCATTTTCCTCCTTCAGTGTTTCCTAGCATCAGGATATTTCCAATGAGTCAGTGCTTTGCATCAGGTGGGAAAATTATTGGAGGTTCAGCTTCAGCATCAGTCTTTTCAATGAATATTCAGGACTGATTTCCTTTAGGATGGACTGGTTGGATCTCCTTAAAGTCCAGGGAACTCTCAAGAGTCTTCTCCAACACCACACTTCAAAAGAATCAATTCTTCGGCACTCAGATTTCTTTATAGTCTAACTCTCACCCCCAAACATGACTATTGGAAAAACCATAGTTTTGACGGGATGGACATTGGTTGGCAAGTAGTGTCTCTGCTTTTTGATATGCTGTCGAGGTTGGTCACCGCTTTTCTTCCAAGGAGCAAGTGTCTTTTAATTTCATGGCTAAACTCACCTTCTGCAGTGATTTTGAGCCCCCTGAGCCCCCCAAAATAACGTCTTTCACTGTTTCCATCATTTCCCCATCTATTTGCCATGAAGTAATGGGACCAGATGCCATGATCTTAGTTTTCTGAATGTTGAGTTTTAAAGCCAGCTTTTCCCTCTCCTCTTTCACTTTCATCAAGAGGCTCTTTAGTTCTTCACTTTCTACCATAAGAGTGGTGTCATCTGTATATCTGAGGTTACTGATATTTCTCCCAGCAAACTTGATTCCAGTTTGTGCTTCATCCAGCCTGGCATTTATCATGATGTACTCGGCTTATTAGTTAAATAAGCAGGGTGACAATATACAGCCTTGATGTACTCCTTTCTTGATTCGGAGCCAGTCTGTTTTTTCATCTAAGGTGTTAATGGTTGCTTCTTGACCTGCATACAGATTTCTCAGGAGGCAGGTAAGGTAGTCTGGTATAGCTGATTCTTCTTATTTAGGCCTTAGCTCAGATATCACCTCCTTATCTATATTCCTTCATTTCCTTATCTCAAGGTGCTTTAATTACTGAACCTTTTAAAACTCACTTCATAACACTTATCATTAATTGAAATTATTAGATTTATTTATTATTAGATTTATTTATTTCTACTTGCAATTGCTTCTTTTATTTGAGATTCTTCTTTTTTATTAATTTTTATTTTTTAGTTTGTTTTGCTTTATAATACTGTATTCATTTTGCTATACATTGACATGAATCAGCCATGAGTGTACATGAACTCCCAATCCTGATCCCCCCCTCCCCCCTCCCACCCCACACCATCTCTCTGGATTATCCCCGTGCATCAGTCCCAAGCATCCTGCATCCTGCATCGAACCTAGACCAGCAATTTGTTTCACTTATGATATCATACATGTTACATTGCCACTCTCCCAAATCTTCCCACCCTCTCCTCTCCCACAGAGTCCAAAAGGCTGTTCTATACATCTGTGTCTCTTTTGCTATCTCGCATACAGGTTTATCATTACCATTTTTCTAAATTCCATATATATGTGTAAGTATACTGTATTGGTGTTTTTCTTTCTGGGTTACTTCACTCTGCATAATCGGCTCCAGCTTCATCCACCTCATTAGAACTGATTCAAGTGTTTTCTTTTTAATGGCTGAGTAATACTCCATTGTGTATATGTACCAGAGCTTTTTTATCCATTCATCTGCTGAAGGATATCTAGGTTACTTCCATGTCCTGGCTATTATAAACAGTGCCGCAGTGAACATTGGGGTACATGTGTCTCTTTCAATTCTGGTTTCCTCCATGTGTATGCCCAGCAGTGGGATCGCTGGGTCATAAGGCAGTTCTATTTGCAATTTTTTAAGGAATCTCCACACTGTTCTCCATAGTGGCTGTGCTAATTTGCATTCCCACCAACAGTGTAAGAGGGTTCCCTTTTCTCCACACCCTCTCCAGCATTTATTGCTTGTGGACTTTTGGATCGCAGCCATTCTGACTGGTGTGAAATGGTACCTCATTGTGGTTTTGACTTGCATTTCTCTGATAATGAGTGATGTTGAGCATCTTTTCATGTGTTTGTTAGCCATCCATATGTCTTCTTTGGAGAAATGTCTATTTAGTTCTTTGGCCCATTTTTTGATTGGGTCGTTTATTTTTCTGGAATTGAGCTGCATAAGCTGCTTGTATATTTTTGAGATTAGTTGTTTGTCAGTTGCTTCATTTGCTATTATTTTCTCCCATTCTGAAGGCTGTCTTTTCACCTTGCTTATAGTTTCCTTTGTTGTGCAGAAAATTAAAAGCTTCTGCAATTGCTTCTTGAGAGAACAAGGTCCATGTTCTGGCTCTAGCATTAGTGATTAGAAACATGCCTGTCACACTGTAGGCAGTCTAAATATTTGTGACCGGTTGAATGAGGGAAAGACTACGGAGTCCCTTCAGTTCAGTTGCTCAGTGGTGTCCAACCTTTGTGACCCCATGAATCACAGCATGCCAGGCCTCCCTGTCCATCACCAATTCCTGGAGTTCACTCAGACTCACATCCATCGAGTTGGTGATGCCATCCAGCCATCTCACCCTCTGTCGTCCCCTTCTCCTCCTGCCCCCAATGCCTCCCAGCATCAGGGTCTTTTCCAATGAGTCAACTCTTCGCATGAGGTGGCCAAAGTACTGGAGTTTCAGCTTTAGCATCATTCCTTCCAAAGAAATCCCAGGGCTGATCTCCTTCAGAATGGACTGGTTGGATCTCCTTGCAGTCCAAGGGACTCTCAAGAGTCTTCTCCAACACCACAGTTCAAAAGCATCCATTCTTGGGTGCTCAGCCTTCTTCACAGTCCAACTCTCACATCCATACATGACCACTGGAAAAACCATTGTCTTGACCAGACGGACCTTAGTCGGCAAAGTAACGTCTCTGCTTTTGAATATGCTATCTAGGTTGGTCATAACTTTTCTTCCAAGGAGTAAGCATCTTTTAATTTCTTACTTTCTACTAAAGTTTAGGAATTACTGACTTAATGGAATACTTGAGTACTCCCATATCAGTGATTTATAGGCTGTGTTCAAACACTTGGCAGGTAGGCTAAGGGATTGATTTGGATCAATATTGAGGATTTGAGAGCAGAGAAAGGATTCACCAGGGGTGCACTCTAGACACTTTGATTTAACACTTTACTTCCTAAGATCATTATGTTGTTCTCATGCTCTGGGGTAACAAAGAGGGAGACAAGTAAGGGAGGCTGTTGGGATTCTCTGACAGGATTTGGCCAGAGTTTCACTGTGATGATGACAGAAAATGGAAAGAAAGGCTCCTATGTGAGACAGGACAACTTGAGGTACAAAATGTGACCCAAATTCAGCTTTCAGTTTGCAGTGATTTCTCTGTAGCCCAACTTCATGAATTAGTCAAATTAGCCAAGCTAGAAAATTAAGAGGTTTATATAGGATTTTTCTCAATGAAAATCTGTTTAGAGATTGTCCAGATCTTTGCATGAACTCTTCCTTCGCTTTGACTCTAGAACAACTTCTCCACCTGTTTGCCTGAGCAATTCCTACTGGCCATCACTTATAGCTCTGCTGAAGTGTGACTTCTCCCTGGAAGCCTTCCCTTACCTCCTTCTCTACCAAGTTAGGTGCTCCTGGCATGTGTTACCACAACATTCTATTCTTTCTCTATCACTAGAGTTATTATATTTTATTATAATTACTTGCTTTCCAATAGACAAGTGTTTCTCAATCTCTTTTCTCTTCCTAAGGGATTTTCAGACTGTATAACTGTTTATGTATTGTATGTGTGTGTTTGTGTGTGTATATATATCTGTCTCTTATACACATCTCTTACTCTCTGTGGCAGAGGCTGAGGCACAAAGTAGGGCGAGAAGAGCAGTGGCCCACATCCTGGGGCTGGAGTGAGAAGAAAGGGAGTGAATAGTTGCCCTTGTCCCCTCGGAGGCCATGTACCCAGGCACCCCTGATCTCCAGCTGAGTCTTGGGGTTCTTGGTCCTTCACTGCAGACCTCATCCACTCAGTCTTGGGCTTTGAAGGAACTGCCCATCATCTCTAGTCCTGTTCATCACAGATAGTATCCTACGTGTCCTTAATCCCTCTCCCTCTCCCCTGTCTGGCTACAATCAACCCTCCTTTTCCCTCCCAAGCCAGATCAATCCTGATTTTCTATCTGGATTAAACTGTGTCGACCCCTGTTCCCTCCCAGCACAAAGCAGGAAAGGAATTTTCTAAACAAGTGAGGGACTTCCCTGGTGGTTCAGTGGTTAGGACTCCGCACTTCCACTGCAGGGAGAACAGGTTCCATCCCTGGTTGGGGAACAAAGACCTACAAGCCACATGGCAAAGCCAAAAAAAAGGGTGGAGGACATCTCCAAATTATAGTGATGGTTGAGTTCATCAAGCCAGGAGTCTGAGAAAAGCTTAAAGGAAGTCGAGCTGGGGTAGATTGGCCCAGCTTGTGGGACATCTGGGGCATAGTTTAAATTCCTAGTTGGTCCTTTTCTCAAATTGGAAAGAAAGGAGCATTTTAGAGCATTTATCTGTCACTTGGAGAGTGAACACGGTAATAGAAGAGACAGCCAGCATCACCATCCAAGCAGTTCTGGTAGAGATGGGATAGCCCAAGAAGTTTGAGAAGGAGCTGGAATCAGCTCAAGATATTAGATGCCAGGTGCCTGGTCTATTTGTCATACCTCTTCCTCTGCTAACACAGATCTGGCCATGGGTGTATCCCAGGTGTCTCCAGCCCTACAGTTGAGATCCAGACATCTTTATACCTAAGACTAGCTCCGATTCAGATGCCCTGGTTAGCTGACAACCAGGTCTCCCCTGCTGCTCAGTCGAGGAAGTCTCATCTTCAGCTCAGCTTGAATTTCCCCTGAACTCAGATCCAGGAATCCCCGTCACCCCCTAGCCCATACCTCTGTCACCCCTCACCTGGCAGTTTCAAGTGCAAAGTAGCTCCCCTAGAAACTTCCAGATCTTTTATACCAAGTCCAAGCCCTCCCCCTGCTGTTTATCGTGTGAACCTCACCTCCTGAGCAAACACGACCAGATTCCTAGGATCAGTTAATAGTACACATTTGATAATTATTTATCTGGAGAAGGAAATGGCAACCCACTCCAGTATCCTTGAGTGGGAAATCCCATGGACAGAGGAGATTATCAGGCTACAGCTCGTGGGGTCACAAAAGGGTCAGAAACAACTTAGTAACTAAATAATTAGATAAATGAGATAATTTTTCAAATCCTAAAATTGTCCAACCTTGAAATTAATCATCTTGAGACTATATTGTCATGTTAAAAAATCCATTTTAAATGTCTGCTGCCTTTCTTATATAAATATATAGCAAGTATGCCATCTGTCTTTTTTTCCCTCCTAGATAGATCTGTATAGGGATTTCCAGATTCACTCTTTTGACCTTTTCTCACAGTGTAGCCTGGCAGGATTGCAAAGAGTCAGAAACAACAGAGCATGCATGCAAACTAACTCTGTACAAGTAAGTTTCTTGGCATTGAGAAAGAATCTGTGGCTGGAAAATTATTTCCCTCATTTAAAACTAACATATCTAAATGGGAATTGAAACCGTGACCTCTATTTCTGTGAGAACAGACTTCTTCCATAAAGTTCAGAATTTTAAAAAATTCCATCTCAGCTAGACAGTACTAGGATGTGCTATTTTTCAGGAAATGGAAGTAGCTGCATTATATGGAGCTTGGCATTAATGCATACTACAATACACATACATTTATAGATGTGGCATAAATTAGGTGAAAACATCTGTCAAAATTCAAAGTGTTTTCCACAGAGAAGGTAAGCAGTAAATATTCATATCTACATATATAGATATAAACACACACACATTGGCATACAAATAATTATAAGGTATGACCTTAATGTACTACCTCTGTTTTCCAACAATGTGAATATATCACCCATTACTTCATGCTTGTGAGTATCTCTGTTTATCTTACTCTTCAGCTTCCATATTCCATTCATTCTTATTTTTATTCATTAACACACATCTTTTGTCTCCTAGGGCCATGCATACTGTGGTGTTTCAATATACATGGTCTCATTCTTCCCTTGTATCTCTACAGACTACTCTCAAATCAGAGTGTAGAGTAGCCTTTAAACCGTCAGTCAGATCACCTCCTGCCTCTGCTCCAAAACACTACAGTGACTTTCGGTTTCACTCAGAGTAAAAGATTCTATATGAACTTGCCCCCTTGATACTAAGACTTTTGTTTCCTCTTTACTTACTTAATTATTGTCACAACGGCTCTCTGACTATTTTTGGAACTTGCTGCTAATGCATAGGTTTTAGGTCTTTGTATTAGTGGTTCTCCCTGCCTGGAATACTCTTCCAACCGTTAGATACCTACATGGCTAGCACCTTTGTCTCCTCCTTCAGTTTGATCAAATTTCAGCTTTTCTGAGGCCCACCTTGATTCTATTTCTTATTGCAGTCAGTTCCTACCCATACAATTTGACACTCCTGATCCTTCTGAATTGCCCTGATATTTTTCTTTCCTCTAAAGCACTGCTACCTTCAAACATCTATTTCCTCGTGTATCATGTTTATCATAGGAGCACCTCCACTCCACAGCCAGGACATAAGGTCCTTGAGGGTAGATGTCTTTATCTGTTTTGTTCACTGATGAATCACAAGGAACTCGTATAGGATAGTATCTGGCATATGTTAAGTCCTCAAGAAATGTTTGTTGCATGGGTGAATTCATAAATAGAGCTTGCATTTAAAATACTAGAAGTGTAAAGAAGAAAGTAAGAAGCAACAATTAGCATCAGAGGGTTGACAGAATTCGCAGTGGCTGCTTATGGATGAGATGGCCAGTAAGGGCTTCACTGTGGAGGTGTCTTTTGAGCTGAAGAGTCACAGTGACAGAAGTCTGTGTGCTGTGTGGTCAGGAGTGCACCCAGGGTGACAAACAGCAGGTAGCAAAACGGCAGTGGGCACGAGTTCTCATCGAGGACTGGAAGGAAGACTACTACAGTGAATGAGGGACAGAGAAAGGCCTGAGGTTTGAAAGTTAAAGAGGGTCCTAATGATAGTTGGCATTTCAATATGATCTTCTGAAAATGGTTACATAATCAGTATATATCTGAAAATGTATGGCTGAAAAAGGTGATTTATTTCCAAGTTTTTCTTAAGATGTGCTTCAAACTTCCTCCTTTTACAAAATACTCAAGCCAATTCAGTTCACATGATGTCTATTTGTGCTTTGGTGGAAACCAGGCAAGTTTCAAAGAAGTGTCAAAGGTTTTTAGGTGGCAGGAAGTAGCGTGCGTATGTGCTTCTGAAATCACGTCATGTAGGTGGCTGTCTGTGCAGTTCCGTTATTTGCACCAGCTTGAGTTGTGGCTGCCTTTGAGTGGTGACTCTTCCTGTCTGCTCAGAGGCTTTGCTTTGAAGGAGAGAAAGGCTCCAGGTGGCTGCTTCTGCAGAACTGTAGTCAAGGGAGCAGTCATACCTAACCTTCATATTTACGTAAACCAGCCATTGACCCAAGTTATGCTTAGCCTGAACTTCCTTTTTTAAATTTTTTTAAAATGAACTCCTGACATGTGATTTCTAGTAAATAATGGTATTGCATCAACCCTTACTTTCTCACCACATAAAATAACTTGCTGTGTCAAAGGGAGGAAGCATTCAGAAGCTGGTGCAACATTCATTTCTTCAGAATCACCACTTTCTTACCATTTAGGACTTTCATTAGCATCTCCCTGCCCTGCAAAGGCTGACTTTCTTTGCTGTATGATTATTTTTCCCCCCCAACAATATGACTACCAAAAAACGACCTTGATTAAATAAATGAGATGTTTCCACTATTGAAAATGTTTATATTCACAGGTACTACAGTTCTATCCAGGCTTTTTAGTTTTAACAATTTATAAAATTATATTACGTTTCAACAATGAAATGGAACTTTTAATGCTATTGGTAAGAAAGCAGATTAGAAAAAAGAATTTAAAAAAAAATAACCTGTGAGAGAAATCAGAGTTGTGTGTGTTGGGGGGAATGGTAAATTTAAAATAGAATTTAACATTTTTTGATAACTTAGTCTCATGTTTTCCATACTAATTACAATCCTGTATTGCTTCATATGTCACCCCTACTAATTATAGAAAAAAGGCACTAGAATCTTGGTAAGTAGACACGTCATGTCAATGTCTTTACCCTCTGAAAGGTTAAAAAGCCTTCTCACTCTTCCCAGTGTTTCAGTGCTGGCATCCTAGGTGCTGCCTAAACATGCCTTCCCAGCCTGTATCCTAACCTTCCTCTAAGCCATCAGAATGACCTTCAAAGACAATTTTGCCTAGGTCACTGAAAAATGGACTTTATATTGTACATGACACACCAAAGGGAGAGAATGAGCAAAACTGGTTTAGTCAGCAACAGGATCTTATATGTTTTGGAAAATGCTTTGCCCACCAGTTTAATCAGAAGAGAATAATTGCCTTCTCTTTTCCTTCTCCTTCCACTTGTCTTCCCCTCCCTTTCCTTGTCTCTCTCCTCTCTTTGCCTCATCTCTCCAATCTCTTCCCCTCTCTCTTCCCCTTTCTCTGTCTCCCCTCCTCCTTCCTCCTTAACCCTCTGTCCTTAAAAGGCAAGGTTTTCTCTGCTCAGTGGGCAGTACAACTAAACCAAGTATTGCGCAGTGTTTGGCCATATGGTTTTTAATGATTCCTTCATAAAGGAAGCACATACATTCCTGCCTGTCTGGAAAAAATGTAACAAAAATAGGTTAATCGCTATATTTTGATTTATTCTGTTAAGATTATAACATTTGATAAGTAAAAAATGATGTTCATTAATTCAAACAATTTTCTAGGTCCTGAACTCTTTACTGTGGCTCAGCAGTAAAGATTCCATCTGAAATGCAGGAGTCACAGGAGGTATGGGTTCAATCCATAGTCCAGGAAGATCCTCTGGAGGAGGGCATGGCAACCCACTCTGGTATTCTTGCCTGAAGAATCCCATTCATAGAAGAGCCTGGCGGGCTACAGTCCATAGAGTGGCAAAGAGTCAGACATGACTGAAGCGACTTGGCATGTGCAGCACACACACATATAAAATGAAGGGCTTAAAAAATGAATACAGGTCAGTCCTAACTTTCAAGGAAATTATGGTCCAGTGTAGGAAATAAAGCATAAACATTTTAAAAGTTCTAAAACAATGCAAGATATAAATAATAATTGAATACAATAATACAGTAATATCCCAAGAAAGGAAGTGATGATAAATTGCAAATAAATGACTGAGATGGTAAGTGCTAGGACATTTCAGAGAATTTCCAATAGGCTGAGGTGACCTGGGGATATTTCACAGAGCAAGACAGATGTAGAGAATGTTTAGGTTCTGGAGAGGAAGAGAGAAAGAGGCAGTGTGTTCCACATGAGAGGGATGGCATGGGCTGAAACTTACAAGTATCAAAGCACAATGTGTGTTTCAAGAAAAGACAATGAACAGAACAGCATGGCTTGAGTGAAAGATTTGGAAAAATCATATTGGAAATAAGTTGGGGAAAGATCATAGAGGGATCTGAATGCCTTATTTAGTTCATCCAAATGTCTCTGTGAAATTGTTATGGGGGAACCTTTTTGTCAAAATTTGTCAAAAGAATGTGATTGATTTCATCATAGATCATGTAGAAAGGAGAAATTCAAACCATACATCCTTAGGATATGAGTAAACAGCAAAATCTCTTAGCTACTGGATTCTTGGAATGAGTCTGGCCATACTGAGGATAGGGAAGTAGGTATCTAACTAGTCATCATTGAGCTTATCTTTTGTCCTATAAGTAGTGGCTAATGATTGAAAAATTTTAACCAGGAGGGTAATGTGATCAAATTTTGTTAGCTTATTACTGTGACAGCCTATAGGTATATATTAGAAAGAGATGAGTTTCAGCTACAGTAAAATAGAAATCTAATAAGGCAGTCTTTGGACTAGATGGTGGTAGCCTGATGTTCAGACCATGGCAGCAAGGATGGCAAGTGGAGAGCATGACTGGAGCAACTGGACTTGGTGATGGAGTGAATATGTGTGGGGATGGGAGGCAGATGACACTGGGAGACAGCAAAGTTGTGGAGTGGGCTCTTCTAGGTGGCTCTCAGGACACTGGATTGAGCTGCTGTCCTTTGACACAACTTCATGTTTCATTGATTTTAGTTTGGGGGTGTGTTCAAACTTCCATTTCATCTCCATTCCCTCTAATGTCTCATCCAGTAGATCACTGCAACTTTCTCCTTGAAGCCCTATCACTAGTCCCTTTTTCTATCAATACTTCTAGGCTATATGACTGATAGGTAATTTTTCTCAAAAATAAATATGATTTTATCTTTTCTCCTAAAACATCTCAATTGGTACTTTATATCTATTGATCAAAGTCCAAGCCACTTACCCATATATAAGACCCTTCACAAACACCCACAACTTACCCTTGCAACTCTTCATATTACATTTACCCAAAAAAAATCTTCACTCCACTTCCACTTAAGCTCTCACTTTTTCACACATTATTGTCTTAATTGCCTCATGGCTCTTCCCAAAGTTGTCCGTGTGAGCACTGACTCCACACTTAGCTCTATTATCATGTCTTTAGAAGAAGCTCTTAAATTTCCAAGGCAGAATAAGGTACTACACAGTAGCTAGAACCAAAGAAATTTGAATATGTACTAACTTCTGGTTTGTTATTAATTTATATAATAATAAAAGTAATGATAATATAGCTAATATTTGTTGTTCTTGGATAGTAATTTGGTAAAGCACTTACACATATTAAACCATTTACTGAAACAGTCAGTGGTTGAAGAACCTGAGATATAGAGAGTTTTGAGAACACAAGTTTGTCTGATTCCAATGATGGCATTCACAACCCCTCTACCCAGGGACTCCTTTTGTGTTAGAGCTCCTCAGAGCTGGGCGAATAGCTCATTCAATTCTTTAATCCCATCTCTAATACACTTTCAATAATGTTTTGTTGCACTATCAAAGGTTAAATGAATGCATGCTGGGGAAATTGATAAAACAATTAAAGGTGGAGTCTTAATAGCTGACCAAAGCTTTACCTGCTTCCTTTTCCAGCTAACAGTTAGCAGAGCCTTTCATGCCTACAAAGGAATGACTAATGTGGGGATTTCACACACTGGTCACAGATGGGAGGAAGATGTTTGTAGCTATCCAGGCCTTTCCCAGCACATTCATATCATCACTCTTTCTGTTAGAAAGGTTATTCCTATCTAGAAGCAGGAAAAAACAAGCCAGGAAAAAAAAATCTGTTAGAATATTCCAGAGAATTTTGCTCAGAGTTGAACAGGAACTATGACAGATATTTGTGCCTGACAAAAACTTGGGATTATAATTTAAAAGTGAAACAATGAAGAGACAGGTGAAAGCTTATACAAGTTCTAATAGTGCTGTGTATCTTTGATTTGTTGAGTTGTTTTTTAAAATCAATATGGTCTCCCACATAGCTGCATCTATACATCAAAAGCATCTGCTTTGGCCAGAACTGCTTGGAATAGTGAGCAAGGTTTTAAGCATATTGACAATAGTTAACACTGATAGAGTAGTTGGTAAATTCCAGCTATATTTAAAGTGTTCTATGTACATTAAGTCATTTAATCTTCACCACAACCCCACATGTTACGTCTACTGCCTCACCCTTTGGTAGATAAAAATATGAATCTGGAGTTACTAATTTATATATTAGGTTTATCTATTCCAGACTGCGTCTATTCTTGATGACTTTCCTTTACTGATTCCATGTGTCTTCCATTTTATCGTTCAGCTGCTAAGTTGTGTCTGATTCTTTGCGACTCCATGGACTGCAGCACATCAGGCTCCTCTGTTCTCCACACCCTTCTGAAGTTTGTTCAAATTCATGTCCATTGAGTGCATGGTGCTATCTATATTTCCTGAGTTATCCAGGACCTTACTTTTCTTTATGCCTGCAGTCATCCCTAAGACTCCTTCCTTCTCCCTGTTGCCAGCTCTTTCGATCATTTAAGGTTTTTTGGATTGGTTTATCTGGTTTCCTGGGTCCTCAGCTTCTCTTCTTTTGTGATTGACTCTTTCAAAGGTTGAGAGATAATCAGTTCCTTCCTCTTGAGAAAGTCATATCAAATTGAAGCCTTAAATAGAGTCATTTTCTAAGAAGTAATTTTTAAAAAAATAATGAAGAAACAAAAGTTTGGCTGCAGTAAAAAGTGTACAGTTTTAAAACTAAGAAGGATCTGAGAGAAACAAAATGGACATTTCTAGGATTGGTGACAGCCTGATTTCATTTCTTAAGATCTTAATTTCTAGATTATCTCCAAGTGAGATTACTCTGGGTCAGTTCTTTTAGCTCTAAACTCAGTTTTTACTTTTTTTCCACAGTAATCTTACTTCTCTGTGGGCTTATTAGGATCTTCAGATCTTTCTATGTAGAAGCCCTTCCTTTCATTGTGTGGACCAAGCCTTGAGGAAGTTCTACACTGTGCAGTAAAAATAATAACTGTGGCAAAAACAATAACAGGATATTTATTGACTGATGCTTGTGTCTTTTAATCTCTGTGTGTGTGTGTGTGTATAAATATATATATATTTAAAGGTATGAGTGTGTGGAAATTTTCAGAAACACACAAAAATAGAGGAACTACAATGAAACTGCATGGACTAATTACTTTTTTTTGCTCTTCTTGTTTCATCTAATAGGGAATTTTTATTTGTTTATTTGAGTATTTTAAAGCAAATCACAGTTATTCTATCACTTTACCTGTAAATAATTCTGTATGTTTCTCTAAGGGTAAAGATTTTTTTAAAACAATGGCAAAACCCAATAGAATTAGTAGTTATTACTAATAGTATCTACTACCCAACCCATGTTCTATATTTACCTACTGACTCACGTTCCTCTCTTTACTGTGAATTTGTTCAAAAAACGAGTTCTGAAAAGTATCCATACATTGCACTTGGCTTGTGAGTCTCCTCCTCCATTTGTTGAATTCTCAGTGTAAGTGACATCCTTTACAAATATCACCTTAATTTAGCTTCAGAGCATATTTCAGAGGTCGGAGCCATCATCTCTGTTTCACCAATTTGAGACTTTAGCAAGAGTTTAGATGACTTGCCTCGACTGGCATAATCTCCCAGGGCAGAGCTGTGCGAAGACCCAGTGCTCAAAGCCATTCCTGTCCCATGCTCTTCCGCTTCCCCCATTCCTTACACAAGCTGGGTCTTCTGTTTGCTTTTGTCTGCCACTTTTGTCACTACATCATATTTCCTCTCATATCTTTTGCCCCTTTCAATGTATTTGGCAACTCTAGATCTTTCAGGAAGCCAGGGTGCTTGAATCTTTTGCTGAAACTAATAGAGCAACCTTAGTCTCATAAGGTGGTTTCCTTTGTTATCTGGAATCTTAAGCTCCTGAGGCAGAAGCAGATTTCTCTGTCATCTTGGTTTTACATACACAGTGACTTCTGAACAGCCCAGTAGGTTCCTCTGTTCTATCCACATATATAGCTCATAGCTCTTCATTTTCAGAGCAGAGACACTGCTATCCTTTTAGCATGATGAAAGCTCCAGCTTCCTCTGGCTCAGGTTATGAGTTCACATTTTTAACTTTTTGTTGCTGACCTATCACTTAGATATCCTAAAAATGTTCTTTATGGTTTTAAAAGAACAAAAATACTTTCTATGCATGTTTACAGTAAAGATGGTAAAAGGTAAGATTACTGGCAAATAAAAGTCAATGCTCAGCTACATTTTCCCCAAATTTTAGAATTCTAAGTACTTTATTTTTTAGAACAATGACATACCAGCTTTGAATAAAATGGATTCACATAGTGAGGCATTTATTTTATTTTTAATCCTTTTGAATTCCTGATCCTCTCAGTAGATCTTAGATTGGTGCTTACATGTTTTTTAGCTCTCTCAAATACCTGCAGAGTTAACAAGCAGAGAGCAACTCTCAGGCTCAGAGATCTTGGCTGGCAAGATAGTAAGATTGTTTTAATTGTATTTGTTTTTAAAGTTTCCGTGTGTTTATCCAAGTTAAATGGTAATTCCACTTACGCCTGAAATATGATTTTTTAAATGTATTTGTGTAGGTAAAAAATTAATTTTAAAGAAAAATGTTAAGTAATAGCTATTATCTTGAGTACTTATTACATGCAATGATCTCTCAAAGTTATATGATGTAGCAAAAGATTTCTTTTAAGGGCACTCTGAAGCAGATACTATATGTCATCATGTCAATTTCATGAATGAGGCAAATGGGACACAAACCTTTAAGATCACAAGGTTGATAGATAGTATCATTAGGAATTGACCTCTTTCCTTCTAATACTGCTTCCAAGTCCAGAGCAGTGATGATATTTGTGACTGGTGAGCTTAATACAAGAGGTACTAGAACAGCCAAGGGAAAGCCTTGTCTCACATCCTTCCCTTTATATACACAGATTATAAATAAAGGATCCATAGTCTTACAAATTTTAGCTTTAGTATTACATCTGCTACTTAGTATGTATGTTTTTGGTCAAATTACTTAATTTCTCTAAGCTTCAGTTTTCTAGGGAACCCTCTACTGTTGGTGGGAATGTAAGTTTGTGGGAATGTAAGTGGTACAGCCACTGTGGAAAACAGTGTAGAAGTTTCTTGGAAAACTAAAAACAGAATTACCTTGTGATTCAGCAGTCCTACTCCTGGGCATATGAAAGTGAAAGTGAAGTCGCTCAGTCATGTCCGACTCTGTGACCCCATGGACTGTAGCCCACCAGGCTCCTCCGTCCATGGGATTCTCCAGGGAAGAATACTGGAGTGGCTTGCCATTTCCTTCTCCAGGGATCTTCCTGACCCAGGTCTCCTGCATTGCAGGCAGATGTTTTAACCTCGGAGCCACCAGGGAAGCCCTGGACATATAGTTGGATAAAATTATAATTCAAAAAACATAAATGCACCTTCATGTTCATAGCAGCACTATTTACAATACCAAAAACATGAAAACAACCTAAATGACGATGGAGAAATGAACAGATAAAGATATGGTTCATGTATACAAGAGAATACTGCTCAGCCACAAATATAATGAGATAACGTTTTGTAGCTCCATGGATCCAACTGGAGATTATCATATTCAGTGAAATAAGTCAGAAAGAGAAAGATGAATAATATATGTTATCACTTACATGTGGAATCTAAAATATACACAAATGAACCTATCTTCAAAGCAGAAACAGACTCCTGGATGTAGAGAAAAGACAAGTGGTTGCCAGAGGAAGAAGTGTTTGGAGGTGGGTTGAAGTGGGAGGTTGGCGTTAGCAGATGTAAGCTATTATATAGAGACTGGATAAATAGCAATGTCCTACCATATAGCACAGGGAAATATATTCAGTATCCTAGGATAAACCATAGTAGAAAAAGAATAGAAAAAAAAAATGTATACCCCGAAGAAGGGAATAGCTACCCACTCCTGTATTTTTGCCTGGAGAATCCCATAGACAGAGGAGCCTGGTGGGCTACAGTCCATGGGCTCACAAAGAGTCAAACACAACTAAGTGACTAACACACACACATATAGGTATAACTGAATCACTTTGCTGTAGAGCAAAAATTAACATTGTAAATCAACTATATCTCAATTAAAAAAATAAACTTCAGTCTTCTCATTTGTAAAGTAAGTATAACAACTACCTCACAAAGTTATAGATATACTAGACTCCACCAAGGTTATGTAATATATTTTCAGTTATTAAAGTTATTACTGGTACATGATAAGTAATTAACATTGTAGCTAATATCATTATCTGGAGGAAATAATACTCATGTTTAACTCAGGGCTTTAACTGGAATTCTTTAAGACAGGGCTTTAGACAGAACTGGATTTCAAGATTAGTTCCATGTTACCTTGGAAAAGTTATATCTGTGAAAGGGGAATAGCAAATTTTCAAACATGGTTTGGAATGAAATAATATAGATGCACATTTAGCCCAGTTGTTGCCACCAATCCTGCTTGGTATTCTCTGAACTTCCTAAATCTGTGATTTGGTGTCTGATATTAATCTGGGAAACTCTCACCCATTATTGTTTCAAATACTTCTGTTTCTTTCTCTTTTTCTGGAATTTCTACTGCACACAGGTTTTCATAGTCATTTCACAGTTCTTTTTTTTTGTTGTGAAGTCACTCAGTCGTGCCCAACTCTTTGTGACCCCATGGACTGTAGCCTACAGGCTCCTCCCTCCATGGGATTCTCCAGGCAAGAGTACTGGAGTGGGTTGCCATTTCCTTCTCCAGGGGATCTTCCCGACCCAGGGATCGAACCCAGGTCTCCTGCATTCGAGGCAGACGCTTTAACCTCTGAGCCACCAGGGAAGCCAGAATCACAGTTCTTAGATGTTCTGTTTTTATCTTTTTCCTCTTGATTTTCAGTTTGGGATTTTCTGTTTAGATATCCTCAAGCTCAAATTCTTCCCACGGCCATGTCCATACACTAACAATCCTTCTAAAGACATTCTTCATTACTCTTACAATGTTTTGATCTCTAGTATATCTCTTTGGTTCTTTCTGAGAATTTCCATCTCTCTGTTTACATTGCACATCTGTTCTTATATGCCGTTCACTTTTACACTACAGCCTTTAGCATATTAATCATAGTTTTGAAAAATCCCTATCTGATAATTCTCATAGTACTGCTGTATCTGACTCTAGTTCTGATATTGACTTGGTCTCTTCAAACTGCTTTTTGCCCTTTAGCCTGTCTTGTAACTGTATCTCCTGATGACTGAACATGATGTACTGGGTAAAGGGAACTACTATAAATAGACCTTTAGTGATGTGGTGGTAAGCATGAGGGAAGGCAAGTGTTCTACAGGTCTATGACTTGGGTCTCAGTCTTTGTGAGCCTGTGTCTCCTTCCTGTCCACCTTTGGTGGGACAGGATGGCTAGAGGGACCTGAAGTTGGCTATTTCCCTCCCCCTAGGTCAGTTACGCCCTGATAAAACACCAGCAAGTTAAACTTTGGTTAAATAGGTTCTTCTGAGGGCAGGCCTTCTACAGAACAGAGTGCTCTGGGATATTTCAAAAGGCTTCCTTTCCTCTCTCCCTGCAAGAAGCACAATGGGATTTTTCTCAGATATTTGCTATAAGAATCTGGTTGAGTTCCTAGAGGTAAAATTCACAAAAGTGTGGACAATTTCCCCATGACTGGGTCCTCCTGGAGTCTTCTCCTGGAGCTCTTGGACTTGTCCGCCTGAAGTGAAGTGAAGTCAAGTCACTCAGTCATGCCAGACTCTGCGACCCCATGGACAGTAGCTTGCACCAAGATCCTCCGTCCATGGGATTTTCCAGGCAAGAGTACTGGAGTGGGTTGCCATTTCCTTCTCCGCACTGAGCCTCCAGCAATTTGTCAGTTACATTTCGGGTTGCCTTACCCTGGCCCTAGTTCCTGTGGTTGTTTGTGCTGTGGGTTTCTGCTCTGGTTAGTTATGATTCTCAGTAGCTCCTTGTCAGCCTCTTCAAATTTGACAAAGAGGTTTGCTCTGTGACCTTGTTTCTCTGACAAATTTAAAGACAGTTGTTGATTTTTCAGCTTGTTCTGCTTTTCACTCTTTAGGACAGAATGGCAACTTCTAGCCTCTCACATGCCTAACTGGAAACCAAAAATCTAGCCTAGTTCTTCATGCCAGTAGGTCCTCACTCAGTGCTACTATCAGCTCTCGTTTGATTTGTGTTATGTTGGACCCATAACTGAAGCACAGAGATTTTATGCAAACATTAATATTTTATATCAGATTACTTCTTTGATCAATATTCTTTCTAATGTATTTATAATATAAAATCTCTAAGAGTTTTATAGGAGTCATACATTATGAAGTTTGAGACTCTACAATTTATTACTATGATGTGATAAATGAACTCAAGTTAAGCAAATGGCCGCTATTACTTAGTTGAAGAGGCCTCTATATGAAATAAATAAAGAGTAAAGTAAGCAGTTAAAACTTGCATGTAGCTATGGTATCTTAAAGACTTCTGGCAAAATCCATGTTAAAGATACACAAAAATATACTAATTACATATATTCCCTTGATTTATTACTCATACCACTTCCACTTTTATATCTTCTGACTACAAAATAAATGGCCTATTTATCAGAAAAATCTACAATAAGTGTTTGGGGATGGGAGAGGTATGATGGTTAAGGCTGGATGAGGGAGTTGTTGCCACAAGATATTATCAGAATTACCTGTGAAAATCTCTCCATGAATAATTGCCTAAGGTAAATGATAAAAATGCTAATATCAGCATCACATTTTTTGTTGTTGTTGTTGGATGTGTAATGCTGCCCTTTAGCTATAATTTTGTGTGGCACTCATGTTAGATGGTACTTAAAGTATTGGAAAGTTTTTAGCATGTTACGTTACACAAAAACTGGCTCTTCAGTAGAGACTCCAAGAACTAGGGTGTTTGTTGCTTGCTCAGTCATGTCTGACTCTTTGCAAACCCCATGGATTGTAGCCAACCAGACTCCTCTGTCCATGGAATTTTCCAGGTAAGAATACTGGAGTGGGTTGCGATTTCCTTCTCCATGGGGCTTCCCGACCATAGCTCTTCTGCACTGCAGGCAGATTCTTTACTGTCTGAGCCACCAGGAAAGCCCCCAAGAGATAGTAGGTGTGTGTAAATTAAAGAAGAAAAGTCTATAACGTGTTATTTCTATATCCACCAAATAGCAATAGTAAGATCTTCATGACCCAGATAACCATGATGGTGTGATAACTCACCTAGAGCCATACATCCTGGAATGTGAAGTCAAGTGGGCCTTAGGAAGCATCAGTACAAACAAAGCTAGTGAAGGTGATGGAATTCCAGTTGAGCTATTTTTGAAATCCTGAAAGATGATGCTGTGAAAGCATTGCACTCAATATGCCAGCAAATTTGGAAAACTCAGCAGTGGCCACAAGACTGGAAAAGGCGAGTTTCCACTCCAATCTCAAAGAGAGGCAATGCCAAAGAATGTTCAGACTACTGCACAATTGTACTCATCTCACATGCTAGCAAAGTAATACTCAAAATTCTCCAAGCCAGCATTCAACAGTACATGAACTATGAACTTCCAGATGTTCAAGCTGTATTTAGATAAGGCAGAGGAACCAGAGATCAAATTGCCACCATCTGTTGGATCATCAATAAAACAAGCGGATTCCAGAAAAAAAAAAATCTACTTCTGCTTTACTGACTACACCAAAGCCTTTGACTATGTAAATCACAACCAACTGTAAAATTCTGAAAGAGATGGAATACCAGACCACCTTACTTGCCTCCTGAGAAATCTGTATGCAGGTCAAGAAGCAACAGTTTAAATTGGATATGGAAGAACAGACTGGTTTGAAATTGGGAATGGCGTACGTCAAGGCTGTATTTTGTCACCCTGCTTATTTAATATATATGCAGAGTACATCATGGAAAATGCCAGACTGGATAAAGCATAAGATGGAATCAAGATTGCCAGAAGAAATATCAATAACCACAGATAAGCAGATGACAACCACCCTTATGGCAGAAAGCAAAGAAGAAATAAAGAGCCTCTTGATGAAAGTGAAAGAGGAGAGTGAAAAAGCTAGGTTAAAACTCAACATTCAAAAAACTAAGATCACTTCATGCAAATAGATGGGGAAACAGTGACAGACTTTATTTTGGGGGCTCCAAAATCACTGCAGATGGTGATTGCAGCCATGAAATTAAAAGATGCTTGCTCCTTGGAAGAAAAGTTATGACCAACCTCGACAGCATATTGAAAAGCAGAGACATTACTTTACTGACAAAGGTCCATCTAGTCAAAGCTATGGTTTTTCCAGTAGTCATGTATGGATGTGAGAATTGGGCTATAAAGAAAGCTGAGCACTGAAGAATTGATTCTTTTGAACTGTGTTGTTGGAGAAGACTCTTGAGAGTCCCTTGCACTTCTAGGAGACAAACCAGTCCTTCCTAAAGGAAATCAGTCCTGAACAGTCATTGGAAGGACTGATACTGAAGCTGAAGCTCCAATACTTTGGCCACCTGATGCAAGGAACTGACTCACTGGAAAAGACTCTGATGCTGGGAATGATTGAAAGCAGGAGGTGAAGGGGACACAGAGAAAATGGTTGGGTGGCATCACTGACTTGATGGACATGAGTTTGAGCAAGCTCCAGGAGTTGGTGATGGACAGGGAAGCCTGGCATGCTGCAGTCCATGGGGTCAGAAAGAGTTGGAAATAACTGAGCAACTGAACTGAATTGAATTATTGTAGGTATCCTTGAAATTAGTGACCACACATTTATAATTGGGGGCTTCCCAAGTGGCACTACTGGTAAAGAACCCGCCTGCCAATGCAGGAGACATAAGAGACATAGGTTCAATCCTTGGGTTGGGAAGAACCCCTGGAGGAGAGCATCGCAACCTACTCCAGTATTTTTGCCTGGCAAGTCCCATAGACAGAGGAGCCTGGCAGGCTATGGTCCATAGGGTTGCAAAGAGTTGGACATGACTGAAGCAACTTAGCACGAAATAACTGAGTGTACCATACACTTGAAACTAACACAGCACCGTCAAACAAATTGGGGGCTTCCCAAGTGGCACTACTGGTAAAGAACCCGCCTGCCAATGCAGGAGACATAAGAGACATAGGTTCAATCCTTGGGTTGGGAAGAACCCCTGGAGGAGAGCATCGCAACCTACTCCAGTATTTTTGCCTGGCAAGTCCCATAGACAGAGGAGCCTGGCAGGCTATGGTCCATAGGGTTGCAAAGAGTTGGACATGACTGAAGCAACTTAGCACGAAATAACTGAGTGTACCATACACTTGAAACTAACACAGCACCGTCAAACAACTATAAAGTAAAATTTAAAAAACAAAAAAATAGGATATTACTTTAGGTGAAAAAGATGTCATTTTATGTCACTCTTTCCATTTTTCACTTCAAAATATGTTTTATTATGATAAGGATTTATAATTTTCCTAACTTTTTTACTTTCAGTTTGGTTTTACGGGTTATTGTGGTGAACCTGCAGAAATTTCACCCAACAACTTTGTTTAATTCCCTAATTTTACCCATATTTGTTATTTTAAGCTGGAATGGAAGGCACAATGATGAGCTACTAGAGATCAGTGGCAAAATAACTCCAGAAAGAATGAAGGGATAGGGCCAAAGCAAAAACAATACCCAAATGTGGATGTGACTGGTGATAGAAGCAAGAGCCAATGCTGTAAACAGCCATATTGCATAGGAACCTGGAATGTCAGGTCCATGAATCAAGGCAAATTGGAAGTGGTCAAACAAGAGATGGCAAGAGTGAACGTCGACATTCTAGGAATCAGCGAACTAAAATGGACTGGAATGGGTGAATTTAACTCAGATGACTATTATATCTACTACTGCGGGCAGGAATCCCTCAGAAGAAATGGAATAGCTATCATGGTCAACAAAAGAGTCAGAAATGCAGTACTTGGATGCAATCTCAAAAACGACAGAATGATCTCTGTTCGTCTCCAAGGCAAACCATTCAATATCACAGTAATCCAAGCATATGCCCCAACCAGTAATGCTGAAGAAGCTGAAGTTGAATGGTTCTATGAAGACCTACAAGACCTTTTAGAACTAACACCCAAAAAAGATGTTCTTTTCATTCTAGGGGACTGGAATGCAAAGAAGGAAGTCAGGAGACACCTGGAGTAACAGGCAAATTTGAAGGGAGACAGGTCTGTTATATGTTCTATTTTTAATTTTATATGTGTTCTTGCTTTCAGGGAGAAATAAATAATAACATATATTATTATTATATATAACATTGTATGAATGTATTAACATTTTTTATATATATATATAATTATAAATACATTTGGTAAGTCTACTACATCTGCATTATATCTACTACTGTGGGCAAGAATCTATTAGAAGAAATGGAGTAGTGATCAGAGTCAACAAGAGTCCAAAATGCAGTACTTGGATGCAATCTCAAAAATGACAGAATGGTCTCTGTTCGTTACCAAGGCAAACCATTCAATATCACAGTAATCCAAGTCTATGCCCTGACCAGTAATGCTGAAGAAGCTGAAGTTGAATGATTCTATGAAGACCTACAAGACCTTCTAGAACTAACACTCAAAAAAGATATCCTTTTCATTATAGGGGACTGGAATGCAAAAGTAGGAAGTCAATAAATACCTGGAATAACAGGCAGATTTGGCCTTGGAGTACAGAATGAGGCAGGGAAAAGGCTAAGAGTTTTGCCAAGAGGACACACTGGTCATAGCAAACACCCTCTTCCAACAACACAAGAGAAGACTCTACACATAGACATCATCAGATGGTCAACACCAAAATCAGATTGATTATATTCCTTGCAGCCAAAGATGGAGAAGCTCTATACAGTCAGCAAAAACAAGACCAGGAGCTGACTGTGGCTCAGATCATGAACTCCTTATTGCCAAATTCAGACTTAAGTTGAAGAAAGTAGGGAAAACCGCTAGACCATTCAGGTATGACCTAAATCAAATCCCTTATGAATATACAGTAGAAGTGAGAAATAGATTCAAGGGATTAGACCTGATAGAGTGCCTGAAGACCTATGGACAGAGGTTTGTGACATTGTACAGGAGGCTTTGATCAAGACCATCCCCAAGAAAAAGAAATGCAAAAGGCAAAATGGTTGTCTGAGAAGGCCTTACAATTAGCTGAGAAGAGAAGAGAAGCTAATGTATAAAATGTTTATTAGGGGTTAATACCTGTGAGTTAACACCTGTGACTCCAGGTGTTGCTGATGAACAGGGAGGCCTGGCACGCTGCAGTCCATGAGGTCGGATACAACTGAGTGAGCAACTGAATGACTGACTACTGCAACTAATAGGCTAATTATCTTGTTCCCAGCTAGCTGAGTAAGCCTTATTTTAGCTTTTTATTGAAGAGAGACTTATGAGAGACAAAAGGATGTTAATATATCTGTGTGATTTTAAATTCTGTTTAGTCTAAGAGTCCTCCATATTTTGTCTCTTGTGACATTTGTTAAAACCACTTAGAATGAAGACATCTGAAATTATCACCTGCATAATAAAAAGTGACAAAATAGTAAAGGGCAAGGATAAATAATTTTAATTTTAAGACTTAGCTTTAATGGGAGAAAAAGACAAACTAGTATTTATGTAAGTATTTGAAAACTTTTAAGGCACTGGGAGTTTCCTGATGCCTCAGATGATAAACAAAGAGAAAGTTGCTCAGTAGAGTCTGACTGTTTGTGACGCCAGGGACTATACAGTCCATGGAATTCTCCAGGCCAGAATACTGGAGTGGGTAGCCTTTCCCTTTTCCAAGGGATCTTTCCAACACAGGGGTCAAACTGGGGTCTCCTGCATTGCAGGTGGATTCTTTACCAACTGAGCTATGGGAGAAACCCCTAGACAATAAAGAATCTGCCTGCAATGCAGAAGACCCAGGTTCTGTCCCTGAGTCAGCAGAATTCCCTGGAGGAGGAAATGGGAACCAACTCCATTATTCTGCCTGGAGAATTCCAAGGACAGAGAAGCCTGATGGGCTACAATCCATGAAGTGGCAAAGAGTCAGAGAAGACTGCGCGACTAACAGGCACACACTTGAAACCTTTAACTCGAGTATGGAATGCAAGGTTCCAAGTGCTTTCATGAGCTTTCAGTCAAAATGTTACTTTGAAACTTTTACCAATGTACTGCAGTACACATGTGACAAACATTGAAGATGATAAGAGTTCTCTAGTGAAGAGCAGCAACTCTTCACACCCACTTCATTCTCAGTCACACTTTCTAGAGAGACCAGTTTTAGCTGGTCCTCATTTTAGTTTCAGTGGCAGTTTCTTTTTAAGTTACAGAGCTTATTAATTATTACTTTTTCAAGCTCAAATACTGATGTCCAGTTTAAAAAGAAAAGATTTAATTTACATCCTTCAACTTCTACTTCCACTCAATCCCTCCTGAAAAAATTTTCCTGCACCATTGACTTTAACTTGTAGGGCTTTTAGATTTAACTGCAGATAATATGCTTGAATCAACATTTTTCCTTCAGCATTGACTCTCACAACATAAAGTGAACATTTTAATGTCAAAAGGCTTTCCTTAATAGATGGTCTTTCACCTCTCAGTCCTTTCAGCTGTTACCTTTACCTTTATATTTTCAAGGCTGATTTCATTTGCATTCTGTTCACTGTCCATGCTTTACTTTTTTTCTGTCTTTGAAAGAATAAATGTCTTCTTTATTGTATTTCCAAATTTAAATTGTTTTGATATAGGGCATGAAATCTATTTTTCTTGAAGACAGCATTTTTATTTTGAGTGGACTGTCTGTTCAAATTTGTACCAATTGATACCTCATTGATCTCAATATTCCTTTTTATTTAACCTCTGATTTACTCCCACCAATTCCCAGATCTCATAATTTTTTACTCTTTTTTTACATTTATTTATTAAAATGGATTCTCAGATTTTTTCTCAGAAAGATTCTGGGCATTTGATTTTTCTTAATTCTAGCAAGAGAGAAAAAACCTTATTTTCTTAAAGTTAGGTATAGAATTCCTGTTCAAGTAAGTGTTCCTCAGAATATGAAAGCATTGACCTACTGTGTTCTTTATCCTCTGTTGTAGCTGAAGAATGCTGCTAACCTGATCATTCTCATCATTTATTTCCTTATTTGTTTTTGTAGTTTCTCTGATATATCTATAAAACTTTTCTTTATTCTTGATTTCATGTTATATTTTAATCTATTATCTATATTAAATATAATTAATTTCTAACACTTCCTGTTGCATTCTGTCTCTAAAGCTCATTTTAGATTTGGATACTGGGTTTCCAGGTGGTGCAAGTAGTAAAGAACCCGGTTGCCAGTGCAGGAGACTAAGAAACATGGTTCTATCCCTAAGTTGGGGTGATCCCCTGAAGGAGGGCATGGCAATCCACTCTAGTATACCAGCCTGGAGAATCCAATGGACAGAGGAGCCTGGCAGTCTACAGTCCATAGCGTCGCACAGATTCTAACACTACTAAAGCGACTTAGCAAGCATGTACTGGGTTTCCAAAATGCCTTTTTTTTTTTTTTTTTTTCACATGCTATGTTTTATCTCTATCTTTTTCATTTTGTCATTATTCTAAGCAGATTAAATACCGCTTCCCATTTCATGGATCCCAATCCATCCTGTATCTTTGTTTACACTGCTTCACTCAATAATGTTGCTTGCTTTTCTTTTGATTATGAGAGGCATTGTATGTACACAAGCTGATCTGCCATCCTCTATCATAGTCTGGCAGCACTCGGATTGGTTTATAGTGGTACCCACTCTGATGGATGATGTTATTGATTTGACTAGTAGGTAGCAGTGCCATATTGGTTCCTAAACATTTTCAATATTCCTCACTTACACATATATTATAATAACTGAAGAAGACAGAGAAGTTTAAAAACACACCTAAAACTAGAAAATAAAAATCACTCTAAAATAATAGAATCTTCATAATATTTTTATATTTTAACATAATATCTATGAAATAGAATAATTTACAAAGATTTATACCTACATTTGTTTTTTATTGTTTTCATAAATTATGACCAGCAGTTCTCTGTAACTTTAATCAACATGTATATCAGATAGACAATAGTATTTTTTTCTGGATGTATAATTATTGTTTAAACTTTTGAGACATCAAAGTAATATATTGCTTTGCTTTATAAATAATATTATGATGAATCTCATTGTACAAAACAGTTTTAAATAGCTATAATTTTCTTAGGAAAACTTTGTTCTTGTTTCTTGCAAGGCATAAATAATTGAGGATAATGGTATACATAAAGCTTTTTCTGCTATTGATGTTCTCTATCTCTTCCTACTACTGAAAATTCAAATATCTTCTATAGTTTTATAAAACTCACATCTGATTGGGGACCTAATTTTGTTTTGCGTTCCTTTGATTGCTAACTAGGTTATATATTTCTAACATAACCACTTATATTAATCTATTAATATTTTATAGAAATCACTTAGTTGGTTTTATTTTTAAAAAGGTCTTTTTCATACTGAGGCCCAAAATTTATATTTTCTTTAGCTATTCAAAACCTAATTCTATTTGGAATTAATGCTGATAACATCTTTCATATGAATAAGATTATGTTTTTCAAAACACTTAAAAACTGTGCTTGGACAAATTATTAAATAAAATCAAATAGTCATATATTTTTCCACTCTTTCAAAAGATAATTATGCGTGGATTTTTAAAAAAAATATTTTGAAGAATCTACTTCTAGGCTTTCTAATACTCCCCTGAGCATCTGTCTACACTTGTAAGAACACTAAAATCATTTGATTAATGTAGCATTTTAGTTCATTTTATTGCTTGTAGGGAAAGATTTACTGGATAAATTTTTATTGGAAATATTTATGAGTTTTTTTTTCATGGATTATTCTCAGATGAAATACAGATGAACTCATTATCTTAAAAAATGATATATGAATAAATAAAATCAATGAAAATTTGGAATTTAGTAAATCTATTAAGATATTTGGTGACTACAGGATAATCTTTAACAGTAAGTCCTTGTAATCACAGAGACCTGAGCCTGAAATGGAGTTCCTCTCTTTCCAGGCCTAGTATTTCTCAACTGCAAAGGAGAGATAACAATATAAAACTTACAGAGATGTTGTGAATTTAAAAAATGATAATTATTTTAAGAGTATACCTGAGAACCTAGCTCTAAATAACCATTCAGTAAATGGTTGCAGTATTAATCTCACTTGTTCAGAATAGTGAATTACTGATCACCTTTCACCTTTTTCTCATTGACAACATGGTATGATTCTTCTCTGAAGTATTTTTGAAAATTAAAACCATAAACCCAGCCTCCTTTGTCAGAATGAGAGGATTACTGAATCCACCAAAAGTGTTATGATATAATATAAAAGTATAATTAGGTGTGATGATGACTAAGCCTGTTAGAAATTTTCTGGCTTTGCCTTACTTTATATTAATGGTCTCCAATGAATCAGGCCTCCCTGGATCCATGACTCTGCACCGTGAAATTACCATTGTTAGTATCAAAAGTTGAAGTTTATTCACCCCTGTCTAGTCCATTCAGGTTGCTGTAATAAAATATCATAGACTTGGTAGCTTATCAACAACTGAATATATTTCTCACATTTTTGGAGGCTGGACAACCACAGTCACTGTGCCAACATAGCTTCTTCCTGGTTCATAACCCAAATCTCTCTACAGCCTCTCACGGTGGAAGGGCTAGGGATCTCTTTGGAGCCTCTTTTGCAAGACATTAATCCCATTCATGGGCTTCTCAGGTGGCTCAGTGGTAAAGAATCTGCCTGCCAATGCAGGAGACAGGGCTAGATACCTGGGTGGGGCAGATCCCTTGGAGGAGGAGACGGCAACCCACTGCAGTATTCTTGCCTGGAAAATCCCCTGGAGAGAGGATCCTGTCAGGCTACAGTCCATGAGGTTCCAAAAGAGCTGAATATAGTGACTAAACACCAACAATCCCATTCATAAGGGCTCCACTTTCATGACCAAAGCTCCTCCACAAAGTTCCACCTACTAACACCATAGCCTTTGGTGGCTAAGAGTCAACACATGAATTTTACTTGGTTGGAGAGGGGGGTTTAGACATTCAGATCATGGAAACTCTCTTGACTCGGATCTTTGCTTGCAATTTGCTTTGACCAACAATATAACATGCAAATTATGGCTCAGCTGGTAAAGAATCTGCCTGCGAGGCAGGAGACCTGAATTAGGTCCCTGGGTTGGGAAGATTCCCCTGAGAAAGGAAAGGCTACCCACTCTAGTATTTTTGCCTGGAGAATTCCATGGACTATACAGTCCATGGGGTCACAAAGAGTCAGACACGACTGGGCAACTTTCACTTTCAACAACTTTCTAGAGCCTAAGCCTTGAGAGGCCATAGAGTACACATTCCCACTTCTTTTGAGAACAACATGTTGTCAAAGTCCAGTCCAGCCTAAGGGTGATAAGCCACGAGGTGGTGAACCAAGACAGCTTGCTCCAGTTGCAAACTATGTACATCTTAGACCCCCTGATCCTAACAGAGGAATGCAACCGTATGAGTGATCCTGGCAAGATTAGCAGAAAATTACCCAGACTGCTGAGCACAGATTTCAGAAAATAATGAAGCACTGTGTTAAGCCATGGACTTTCAGGTTATTTGTATGACAGTAATAGAAAAAATAAAACGAAATAGAATGAACATGCAGGGAGAGGTGAATGCTCTGTTCTTCCACTCACCCTGTATATAAACTGCCTTTTCTGAGCATGTGGTCTGAATAAAAGGAGACAGAGCTTTCTGATTACACAATATAAACCAAAACCAAAAACTTCTCAAAGGATAAATCAAAGGAAGCTCTTCCAGCTTCATTTTATATAGGCCCAACGGGTAATTGGAAAAAAAAAAAAAAACTCTTACAGACATCTGAACAAAAATCAATGTCCCTCTCTGTTCTCTGAATATACTAAACATAAAAATAAAATGAAAATAGAAAATTCCATATCCATCCTTGGAAATGGACCCAATTTCAAGCAACGATTTTGGCAAAATAGCTCTGAAATGCAGTGACATTTGAAACAAACCTGGGCAATGTGTGGATGGTGGACCCATTTTGCTTCAGATATTAAACAACATCCAGATGAAACATACAAGCATAGAAGTAAATTTTAAAATAGTAAATATAATAAATAACTTTGCATTTCAAGATGAAAAATTCTTTCCTAGCGACTGAACTGAACTGAAGCATAATGACAATAGGAAACTAATATATTGTCATATTTGATTTCATAAGTTTCTAACACTTATATATATATATACAGTATATAAATATTTGTATATTAAATATAACATATGTATATGATATGAATATATATATAACATATATAAAGAAAACCACAGAAAATAAAGGAAAATAAAAAGGATGATTCATAATATTTCTGGAAACAGGTTTGTATACTGAATATGCAAAGAAATTTACAACTAAATAGATATCAATAAAATAATGTATCAAGAGAACTAGTGATCATTTTAGAAAATAGGAAATATAAATACCTCAGAAAAATATGAATACATATGTAAACTTACTAGCTAAGAAAAAAATAATATATAAAGCTTCTTTGTCTTTGTTACAAATGGTGGAGAGTTAGAAAAGATGGGGTGAATGAGACCCAAAAAGTACATTACCATTAAAAAAAAATTTCTGGGGAGTTAGTGGAGAGATTGAGAGTGGGAGGGTGGCAATTACATAAATGGCTACTGCTCCAGGCAGAAGAAAGTGTAGGGATGCTACAATAACATGAGCAACTTACAGTCTTCATAGCTTTATGCAAAGCTATCAAAGTCTTTGATCACTCAAGAGTGAGAAATCCAGACTGCTGGGAGCGCAGAGTAACACTATGCAGAACGAGAAAAAAGGGTTGTAGGACAGTATAGCATGCTTCAAGCTGCTACATCCCTGACTCACTTCCTATCTACTCTCACCTAATAATTTTTAATTAAACATTTGGCATGAATAAGGAACCTAAAAGGGGAACAATTATGATGAGAAATGAATCCATGTGATGCCAATGCATGCATATTCAATATTTTTTTAATGGGAAAGGATCATTTTACGCAGAAACACACACACACATGCACACACACACACAGAGTCATGCATGTGTTCCCTCACTCCTGCTTTGAAAATAAATCAGTATCCATATAAGTGGAAAATCTAAGAAAAAAGTGTAAGACAAGAGATGAAAAGGATCTCATAAACTCTCAAAAATGAAATTATAAGTAAAATATAAGTAGTAGAAAGGGGAATAATAAATATTATTAAAAACACAATCATGTATATAGAAAACATTTGTAAGAAAAGGAATTATAAGACAATGGGAAAAGTCAAAGTATTCTGAATAATCAACTGAAAACTAATAGATATAGATGACTAGGGTGACCAAATATTTAAGTGATAGAGGTACTAAAGAAGAGGAAATATGACAAAATATTACTAATTACATTTTGTCTGGTTACTATTGCATTTGTGGCAAAAGGAGACTAGATCAACCTGTACCAAATGCACCATCTCAAAACAGAGTTCTCTTTTCATAATTATGTGACAAAAAATAACATAAATGCATTTTTTGAAACCTTTTTTCTTTTACCATTTCTTATACATATCTCACAATATTTTTTCCTCTCAAATTTTCTACATTTTTGGATGCAGTTACAAACATATCATCTCATTGACTTTACCTTAAAATATGACTCAATTTTACTGTAATAATTTGACAATAGAAATTTCCTTATTCTTTTATTTTTTCTCTTTAATCCTTAATTAAAGATGTTGTTCATCAATATCTCTTTTTCTTTGTGCTACACATTTCTCTACAAATTTCTCAATGCAACCAGTCAGAGTTTTCTTCAGTATCCTTGTGAGATAACACATTCAAATTCAAATTCTGATATTATTAGTATCTTATAAAGTTAAGATCCCTTTGTCGCAGATTTTGTTTGCAAAAAATGTAATTATTATATACCAGATGTAATGAGTATTGAAATAGATAATAATGTTGCACATATTACAGAATATAATAAGCACTTGAAATAAATTTGCTATCATTTACTATAAATTTAGTAGGTAGACAAAAGTGTATTTGAGATAGAGCCTGTCATCATTTCCAACTGTTTTCCATCTGACATCACAGAAATTAAAAGGTCACATACCTGTCATTCCCCAGTCTAGGAATTAGGAACTGAATGGTAAACTGCAAATTCCTGGGTAGTAAGAAAGGTAAACATCTCCCAATATAGAATATTTTGTAGATTTAAATCAGGAAATATATTTTGCATAATGCAAAACAAATTTATACAATAAAAAACAAGGTTAAAACTAAACCAAAACGAAACAAAATAACCTGTTTTAAACATACATAAACATAACTATGTATGAAATACAAAAAAGTTGGCTTAAAACTCAACATTCAAAAAACTAAGATCATGCATCCAGTTCTATCACTTCATGGCAGATAGATGGGGAAACAATGGAAACAGTGAGAGATTTTATTTTGGGGGGCTCCAAAATCACTACAGACATTGATTTCAGCCATGAAATTAAAAGACGTTCGCTCCTTAGCAGAAAAGCTATGAACAACCTAGACAGCATATTAAAAAGCAGAGACATTACTTTGCCAACAGATGTCTGTCTAGTCAAAACTATGGTTTTTCCAGTAGTCATGTATGGATGTGAGAGTTGAAATATAAAGCTGAGTGCTGAAGAATTGATGATTTTGAACCGAGGTGTTGGAAAAGACTCTTGAGAGTCCTTTGGACTGCAAGGAGATCCAACCAGTCCATCCTAAAGGAAATCCATCCTGAATATTGATTAGGAGGAGTGATGCTGAAACTCCAACACTTTGGCTACCTGATGCAAAGAACTGACTCATTTAAGACCCTGATGCTGGGAAAGATTGAGGTCAGGAGGGGAAGTGGATAGAGGATGAGGTGGTTGGATGGTATTACCGACTCGATGACATGAGTTTGAGCAAGCTCTGAGAATTGGTGGTGGACAGGGGAGCATAGTGTCCTGCAGTCCGTGGGGTTGCAAAGCACTGCACAACTGAGGGACTGAACTCAATTGAAGTGATACATATATATGTATTTATACTCATACAGATACAGTAGAAGGAGATGGCAATCCACTCCAGTGTTCTTGCCTGGAGAATCCCAAGGACAGAGGAGCCTGGTGGGCTGCCGTCTTTGGGGTTGCAGAGAGTCGGACACGACTGAAGCGACTTAGCAGCAGCAGCATACAGATACACACACACACACACACACACACACACACACACTCGCACACGGGAGGTAAGATGATACAATGTCTACTATTGTTTCAAATTTTCAAAATAGAACATGGTGGTGATGGGAAAGTAGGTAGAGAGTTATAGAAGAAATCAGATCCAGGCTGAGTTGACCATTCCTATTACCCATGTTCTTGCCCCCTCAAAAAGAGTATCTGGAACAAAATAAAAACAAAAGTTCCTTTTCTGTCCTTTTAAAAAGCTACTAATACAATCTTCCTATGTTCCCATGAGCTTCTTTTGCTATGTTGATTTCTGTAGTATCTGTGTGTTAGCCACTCAGTCGTGTCTGACTCTTTGAGAACCCATGGATTTTAGCTCCCGCAGCTCCTCTGTCCATGGAATTCTCTAGGCAAGAATACTGGATTAGGTTCCTTCTCCAGGGGATCTTCCCGACCCAGGGATATAACCCAGATCTCCTGCATTGCAGGCAGATTCTTAACCATCTGAGCCACCAGGAAAGCCCTGTTAATTCATAGGAACAGCATTTTAAATTTACTGTTTAGTGGATCAGAATTCATGGTCAGTCTCCTGCTGTCTCGTTTTTGTTTTTTTTTTTCCCCTTGATTTTCTTTTCTCTGTCCCTTAGAAATAGTCCATATAGGTCGTTATGAAGTTTTCTGTTTTTCCTCATGGATAATCTATCTCCTGGATCTCAGTTGCTGGGTGACAGTTCTGTTAGTAGCTCCATTGTGGAGCGATACTTTTGTTCTAATTTATAATTGACTCCCCAGCCACAGAATTTTACTCTAGAGTATTTTCCAAATGTCATGGATTTCTTAGTTTCTTTCTCTGGCTTTCCCAGACTTGTATTTTTTCACCCTTTCTGTTTACAGTCTTATGAAATGAAGTTATGAAAGAAAGTGATCCCTCTAGGCATTGTGATGTTTTTATCCTGAGTAGAACACTTACCCAAAATGTTTTCATATTTTTATAGCCAAAGATAGGTTTCACGGCCATTCAGAATTCATGATGGCTTTTCATTTGTTTCATGAAAGATCTAATCTAAACTGTACTTCTATGCATATATTTATTGTTCAGAGTTTTAACATGGATACTTTATATTAATATCTATTATTTTATTCTGTGATCTGTACAACTAAAGAGAAATCACAGAAGGGTCATAGTTAATTTCACAAATCATTGATCAATACTGTAACATATATTTCTTATTTTATTCTGACATTAGAACCTTCCAGGATATAGAATATACTAGATGTATTTTGTGCTGATTATTAAATTTCATCTTTCAGAATATTTGAGAAATACAGCAAAGTAAATATGAAAGTGGAAGCAGTCAGAAATAAATGCTCAGTAGTGTCTGACTCTTTGTGACCCCATGGACTGTACCTCACCAGGCTCCTCTGTCCATGGAATTCTCCAGGCAAGAATACTGGAGTGGATAGCTGTTCCCTTCTCCAGTAGATCTTACCAACCTAGGGATTGGACCTGGGCCTCCTGCATGCAAGCAGAATTTTTACCATCTGAACCTCGAGGGAAGCCCAAGGCAAATGCTAATGATATCTTTTTTTGAATCTTCATTCTAAATCTGTATGTATATCAGCATAAAATTTACAAAACAAGCTACATCACATTGTATAATTTACATTTCTTAACATTATACATGTATTTAATTAATTGAATAGAAAATATTCATGTGGTTTAAAAGTAAAGTCAATCTACATAAAGTAAGGATTCTCTCCTAACACTACTCCCAATCTTCATTTATTTGTATAGTATCCCCAGAGAATAGGTTATCATTGCTATTAGTTACCTGTATATCCTCACAAAATTTGTATGTTCATAAAAACAGGTGGATATATATATTAGTTCCCTTCTTATTTTGAACAAATATTTGCTTACTAGTTACACTACTCTCGGCTTCACCAAAGGGGTGTCTGTGTGTGAAAGTGTTTTCTCCTTTGTTTACTTGATGTCATTTACAATATTTAGATTTTATATTATATTGCAAACTTAAGAGTAAAAGTAGAATCTTACAGCTTCTGTAAGTGTTTTGATTCCTATATTTTGATCTTTCATACTCCTTCTCTGTCTTGCTTTTTTATTTCTTGTACTTGGATTTTTTTATAGTGTTAAACTCATGATCTGTTTGAGCTCTTTATCCTGTAAAATAATAATATTATCTGTCATCTCCTGTATGTAACACACTATACCAATACCCTCTTTGTACTTTCATTTGTGGTTTTAATTTCAAAAATAGTTTTCCAGTCAGGTATTAATTTATTTCCAGTTTATGTGCTTAAGTTTCCTCATCAGTAGACCCTAACAAATTAGCTATCAAGCTTATCATGAACAGTTACTCACAGTGGTATGCCAGTAAATATTTAAAAACCAGTTCTCTGCAGAAAAAAATAAATAAATTCTTTTTAATGGCTGAGTAATATTCCATTGTGTATATGTATCACAGCTTTCTTATCCATTCATCTGCTGATGGACATCTACATTGATTCCATTAAAAAGAATACATCTGAATCAGTTCTAATGAGGTGGATGAAACTGGAGCCAAATATAGAGTGAAGTAAGCCAGAAAGAAAAACACCAATGCAGTATACTAACACATATATATGGAATTTAGAAAGATGGTAATGATAACCCTGTATGTGAGACAGCAAAAGAGATACAGATATATAGAACAGTCTTTTGGACTCTGTGGGAGAGGGCGAGGGTAGGATGATTTCAGAGAATGGCATTGAAACATGTATAATATCATATATGAAACGAATCGCCAGTCCAGGTTTGATGCATGATACTGGATGCTTGATGCTGGTGCACTGGGATGACCCAGAGGGATGGTACGGGGAGGGATGAAGGAAGGGGGTTCAGGATGGGGAACACATGTATACCTATGGTGGATTCGTGTTGATGTGTGGCAAAACCAATACAATATTGTAAAGTAATTAACCTCCAATTAAAATAAATAAATTTATTAAAAAAGAAACTCTTGATTTGTAGATTTGTTAATTTTGATAGTGTAAAAAGCTATAAAATCTACATATTGCTCATGAGAAACCCATGCCAAACAACCAATATGATGTTTACCAGCTCACAAAATTCTGGAATTCTTTCATTCAGCTCTCATCTAACACAGAGTAAGCTCTAAATAACTTCTTACAGTTTTATATTGTCTTATGAGATTTTATAACTATATTTTTCATTGAAGTTGCTTATTTCATTTGAAATTTGATGTGAGCTGAGAATGAAGCTCTAATCATTTTTGTAATTTCCAGAAATATAATCAACTGCTGCAATTAATTTTAATACATAATCCACTAATTCACCATTGGCTTATGATCATGGATACTTTTTTTATTAATAATTATTTGCATCCACACACCCCATTTTAAGTAGAGCTATGAAAATTAATGGGAGTCATTTCATTTATGAAGATATCAAATAGGTTATGGTTCAAAGAGTATTCCACATTTAGACCTTGGAAGTAAAACTTTTTGATGACTCTTCATTACACATGCCCATTTAGTAATAAAGAGGCTGAGAACAAAAAACCTTTCCCTCCAACTAATTATACAGTTGTTTATTGAGTTTCTTATTTCCCAGTATAGCACTTGACACCTATACTGTTATTTTGCTATGAATTTTGGGGCTAAATCAAATGTTTAACAATGACATTTATGATGACTTTTATAAGTATGCAAATGATGGAAATAAAGTTACATAGAATAAAATTAATGCCTCTGTCTGGTGCATACTAGACAATGGCTATATTCAAAAATTCAGTTTATCTCTGTATTGCATCAACCTTTTATTGAAGAAGATATGACTTCCAACTACGGAAAATCCCATAGTCATGAGTAATCTGTGGTGACAGATTATCGGGCCAAATTTTGAATTTTACTAGTCTCATCTTAAAAATAACACTCCTCTCTCTTCTAGTCATTAGGTCCAGATGGCACTACATAAAAGTTCAGGTTGATAGTTATTTGGAAATATGAGCAATATTATAAAATCAACACAAAGAAGCTAGGATTAAAAACTTGCTTCTTAATTTTTCATTGAGGAACCTGGAATTCAAGTAAAATTAACCCTAGATTGTTCGTTATACAGTCATTCTGCCAGAATGTAGCAGTGTGTAATTTTTTAAGAGTCTACTCTGAATCCACAGATTCTTTGCAATACAGAGATTCATAATTAATTCTTAAGTCACTATGACAGCTTCTTGGTTAGAGGTTGATTTGCCAATATTTCTAAGCTTATTCCAGATACCATCATTTATCTTTAGAATTGGGATTATAAATGAGATTAACACAATATTGCCCTTTTGGCAAATTTACCGTGGTAGTGAAGTGTGTTAGTTGCTCAGTTGTGTCCGACTCATTGCAAATGCATGGCTCTCTGTCCATGGGAGTTTCCAGGCAAGATTACTGGAGTGGGTTGCCATTTCCTTCTCCAGAGGATCTTCTCAACCCAGGGACTGAACCCAGGTTTCTCACATTGAGACCTGAGTTTCCTTCTCTGAGGAGATCATTTTTAGCTAACATATTTAGCCTTGTATAAACCCACTGCCCAACAATAGTTCAATCATCTCTTAGAAATACTCATAGGTGATATAAAATTCAGAAAATATTCATTTTGCGTCCAAATATCTGTGGGATCAATAATCTTTAAGAAAATCTACATTAGTACTGAATAAATGATCCTTGTTTTACAAAGTCAACCTGTTAAATGAGATCTAATTGTATGATATCATACATAATTCTATTTCAGAGCTATTTTACCTTGCTGCTTTATTAAATATGGCATATATAATATTCAAATGTGGATTTTATAGTATTCACATGTGGAATTTATAACTAAATGTATAGCCATATACTTGCATGTTTGTATAAATATGTAAGTTATTGTGCATAAACTTATTAGCCTGTAAATTTATCAGAAGTATTAAAATTTAAAATAATTACAGACACAAAATTAAAACCTGTCATTATGCTTTAGGCAAACACATTAAAAATCTCAAAATTGATATATCTTGGTAAATATATATAACACAAATGAATACAAGAAAACTGAAAAATTCGGATACATAAAAATCAGGAAAGAAGTAATAAATTAATTAAGGAATTATTCTTTTCAAGTTCCACAATAGCACTGTTATTTTACACATAGGGAAAGTTTCTTTAGTATATAGAATCCAAGTGGTAAGAAAAAAGATTTGTGCTTAAATAAAAAAAGTGCAGTGTGCTTAGTTGCTCAGTTGTGTCTGACTCTGTAATCCTATAGACTGTACCCACCAGGCTCCCAGTTCATGGGCATTCTCCAGGCAAAAGTACTGACATATTCAAAGTTTATTATATAGCGCTCTTATGAACCAGAAAAAAATATGATAAATGACCAAAAGTATCTACTTTTAAGTGTAAAAATGTAATTAATCAAATATAGTGAATTTGCAAAAAAAAAAAAAAAAACAGAAAACACACCACTGCCAAATGCTTCCAAAAAGAATATGAAATGATCTAATATTAAAATAGAGCAATGTATTTCATCAATTCATGAAATCAAAGGAATTAGATGTTTAAGCATTTCAAATATCAAAATGTCATTCCTGTTTAAACAGCAATTATTAAGTAAGAGCTTTTTCAAAATGTCTCCTCTGCACTGATTAGCTTCAGTAGCTTGAAGCTGCACACACACACACACACACACACTCATTTAGGTTTATATAATACATATGTATTTACATATATTCACCATATATATATGTATATATATACACATATAATTTCATTTAAATTGAGATAAAGAAAATATAGACCACTGCCTACTATTTCTTAAAATTGTTCAGATCATTGCAATAAATATTTGAGTAGATATATGAAACAATATTCAAAAATAGAGAAAAATATTATTTGTTTACCTAAATTAATAATGAAGAATCAACTAAAATACAATTAGAACTAATAGGAACGCAACTATTGTGGCCAAATACAGGATAATTATGGAATATAATATGTAATACTCATAACCAATTTTGTTTGTATATTTTCAGAAGCTTCACATTTACAATCGCCACTAAATTGGTAAACAAATAAACTTAAGACACACATGTGAACTGTGTTAACACTATAATGTTATTAATTTTTAAGTTGGTTTTTCTGCATTAGAATAAACAGAAAGATGTTCTATGATCCTGAATGAGAAAACCAAATGTTACTTCATAATACCACATTTGTCATAAAAACGCTCTCAAGCACCAATCTTTTAGGAAAGCTGCTTTATGACAAATCCTTATCTAAAAAGTGACATCAATCAAACTTTTTGTAATCTTTTCTCCCTCTTAAAGCAAAAATACCGTGTTTGAAGCTCTAGACCAATGGAGGAGGAATGAATATATATTTCACTACAGTCTTTTCACAGATTTTATGTAATAGAGTCCCTGTATGAACATTCTAAAATTTGAAAAATTCTGGTCTGGAGAGTTTTAGATGAGATTTTAAGATTTTTTTTTTTCTACAAATTAGTTTATACAATTAAATTTAATGAAATCACAGTCCAAAGTGATTTTTTAGGACCATGTGTAAACATTTTAAAGTTTCATTAGCAAGAATCCATAGATGATAATAAATATCTTAGAAAAGGATGATCAAAAATAATTAATTACTCTAATAAATATTAAACCAACAAAGACACTGTGTCTCAATAGAAAGGATTGAGGTCCTTACAGGCAAGGAGAATCATGAAATAAACCCAATTTCGTGTTGGTTTCCAAGTGTTTGTAGAAAGAATGACTTTACTTGTGTCTCTGACAAGGAAGCACACTTGTTTTTTGGGTCAAAGACTACAGTTGCCATTTTTATTTTATAGGTGGTACAGTGGCAAAGATCTGCATGCCCATTCAGGAGACACAAAAGATTCAGGTTAAATCCTTGGGTTAGGAAGATCCCCTGGAGTAGGAAATGGCAACCCACTCCAGAATTCTTGCCTGAGAAATGTCATGGACAGAGGAGCCTGGAGGGCTCGGGTCAGCAGGGTTACAAAAAACATTTGGACATGTCTGAGCGACTGAGCATGCACAGGATATTTGAGTATTTTTTAGTCAAAAAGCTTCCTCTTAGGCTGAAAAAAATAATTTAAGGTATGGCAGAAGTTCACGTTTTTAAAGGTAGTGATGATGACAGTATACAGCAGATAAGTACAGTCCAAGGGATTACAAGTCACGAAACTAAGAAAAAAAAAAAAAAACTAAGATACACATTTAGTGAATGAGAAAACCATCTCTTAAAAATTCTCCAATTTTAAGTACCTTTATGAATAAATAGTCTATCGACTGCTTCTATTTATTCATGGACATCTTAAGACAAATCACTTGAATTCTTAAGACAAATCACTTGAATTCTTAAGACAAATCACTTGAATTCTTAAGACAAAGGAATGGTAGCACCTCAAAATTGTCTAATACTCCTCAGTCTGGCATGGTTTGAGGGCCAGGGGACTTGTATATGTTATATAAGTGCAGTAAAAAGCCAATGAGGTAAGGTGGAAGACTCAGTCCTGTAATTTAGCAAGATGGAAGTTTTTCCCAGTATCATATATGTGGCTGCTTAGATGAGGACTATCTTTTTAAAAGTGTCCTCTCAATCTATATAAAGCCAACAATCTTTTTCTTGCCTGTAAGTGTTCATTTCACTAGGCCAGCTGGTATCATTGCATTTAACTGTTTCTATGGTTCTCCTTACCCTACACTGGAAGGGCCCTAACACTGCTGCCAAGAGGAAAGATGGTGAAATAGGTTCATTTACTCCAGACTTTGTTATCAGATAGTTTCACGATACTTGCAGTCTGAAACACTATAAAGCTCTCTTCATGACACCACGCTCAACCATTGCACCAAAATGAGGGATTATCCAAGTCCAATCACTGAGCTAGTTTATGGAACACTGTGACATACTGACTGATTATATTAAGTAGTTAAAAGGGCATTCCAACTCTAGTGAATATTAACTTTAGAGGAAGCAACAGGATTGTGATGTTCATTCATTGGAAGGACTGATGCTGAAGCAGAAGCTCCGATATTTTGGTGACCTGATACAAAGAGACAACTCATTGGAAAAGACCCTGATGCTGGGAAAAAGATAGAAGGCAGGAAGAGAAAGGAGTGTCAGAGGATGAGATGGTTGGGTGGTATCACTGATTCAGTATCACTGATTCAATGGACATGAGTTTGAGCAAGTTCCAGGAGATGGTGAAGGACAGGGAGGCCTGTTGTGCTGCAGTCCATGGGGTCACAAAGAGTTGGACACAAATGAGCAACTGAACAACAACAACAGCAATATGATTATCATAACCTACAGTCTGATATTCTCTGACTCCAGGGCACTTGAAGCATAGCCCCTTTAACTGCTCCCCAGGTAAGAAACTACTGACTATGCATATGGAAGTAAAATAGGAAGATTCAGTTTGTAGATTTTACTAAACATGCTTATATGATTTTCTCTGCTGCTGCTGCTAAGTTGCTTCAGTCGTGTCCGACTCTGTGTGACCCCATAGATGGCAGCCCACCAGGCTCCCCCGTCCCTGGGATTCTCCAGACAAGAGTACTGGAGTGGAGTGCCATTGCTTTCTCCATGATTTTCTCTCGAAGGTGAGGAAAGGACAAAACTACTTATGCTGAAGCAGATTTCAGTGATATGCTTGGGATTTTAAGGTTAGTAACCACAGACTTGTTTCTGATATTTTAGACACAATGTTGTTGTTTAGTTACTAAGTCCTGCCCAACTCTTTGTGACCCTGTGGAGTGCAGCCTACCAGCCTCCTCTGTCTACAGGATTTCCCAGGCAAAAGTGCTGGAGTGTGTTGCCATTTCCTACTCCAGAGGATCTTCCTGACCCAGGGATCAAACCCAGGTCTCCTGCTTTGCAGGCAGATTCTTTACCACTGAACCCCCAGGGAAGGCCCTAGACACAATAAATATTAATATTTGCCTACTCTTGCCTCTTATCTGGGCTTCCCTGGTGGCTCAGAGGTTAAAGTGTCTACCTCTAATGCGGGAGACCTGGGTTTGATCCCTGGGTCGGGAAGATCCCCTGGAGAAGGAAATGGCAACCCACTCCAGTATTCTTGCCTGGAGAATCCCATGGACGGAGGAGCCTGGTGGGCTACAATCCATGGGGTCGCAAAGAATTGGACACAATTGAACGACTTAACTAATATATTCCTAAGAACCATGGTCTGGGAAATAGCCAAGACTTCATACATCTTGCAAAGTAATGACAGAAAGAAATCTGGAACAATAGGGTCATATTTATTAATCTCCTTATTAATTTTGTTAGATCCAGATTTCCAAGAGCTCAATGGGGATATAATGCTAGAAGTTTCAGACAAAGTAGAAATAACAGCTGATTGCAGGCTCAAATCATTGGAATACAAAGTGGAACAGTATACCTACACCGACTGATAAACAATGAAAGACTTAACCCATCATAGGACATACATTTTCATATCAACCTAACATGGAAATCAGAGCAAGATCAGGTCACCTTAAAAAGTCTAACTTGAAAAATTATTAGAGTATCTGGGTCTTACCTCTCTCAGGAGTTTGGGTAAGCCAGACTAGTTTAGAGGTCAAGGGACAGAAGACAGAATCCCTGTTCATGGCATTTACCCAGAGTCATACTTTTTTCTCTCTAACCCATCAATTCATCATCTTTGTGCCATGTTGCCATCTCAGGCTAAGTTCTGCTATGGATCTTCCAGGTTTGGATTTGTGTTGACCTAAATTTTCAGCTCTTGAGAACTCTGTTCATTTTTTGCTTCGTTGCTTGTGTTCCCCTGGGTAAGATATTTTGAGACTGCCTTCCAAATAACTGACCTTTTGGCTTAGTCCTAGAAATATACCTCCCACTATAGCTCCAGAGAGACACTTTTCAAATGTTGAGTACTGTAATGAGATATCCCTGACAGTAACATTAGGAGACACTTCGAACTATAGCTGTTCCAGTCAGGGTTGTTTTGTAAATCATGCTGTAGAAAAGTTAAGGAGCTATTATAAGTTTGTAGTTCATAAAGGCAACTTGGCTGAGGTCAGAATGATACAGTGCAGATGTATAGCTTTATACTAGTCTGGACTAGTAAGTATATGAACATGGAATAATCTTGAGGAGTACGTGGGACTCACATTTCCTTCAAAATATCCTTTCCAAGTATCAAAATCAATTTTCATAGCTGCACTTTTGCATAAACAGTATATTAAACAATTAAAGATCAAATTTGATATTAAGTATGTTAAATTAACTTCATTCTGATTGAAAATCAATCCATATGGTTGCAATAGCGATGCACGGGTTAAAATACACTGCTTTTAACTACCAAAATATCATGAATCTATTAACTATAGTTGAAGAAAGAGAAATATAAGACACAGAAATTGCCAGGTTGTTGTAACTGAAATTTCCTCTAAACACCACCATAAATTATTTCACATACTTACATATGTATATATAGATACCTACATATGTGTATTTTCTCCTTTGGTATTGCATATGGAGAAGAGAAACTATTGAATCCATAGTTTTAATCTTTAAAGAGAAAGTGAAAGTGTTAGTTGCTTAGTTGTGTCTGACTCTTTGTGAGTTCATGGACTCTTGCCTGCCAGCCTCCTCTGTCCATCGAATTCTCCAGGCAAGAATACAGGAGTGTGTTGCCATTCTCTTCTCCAAGGAATCGTCCTGACCCAGGGATTGAACCCAGGTCTCCTGCATTGCAGGCAGATTCTTTACCATTTGAGCCACCAGAAAAGCTGACTTTAATCTTTAAGTCCTCAGAATTCACAGTCTGGAAAAGTTTTCCCAAATATCTAAATGTTAAAAGAAATGCTACATCTAAGGACTTGCCTGATGGTTCAGTGATTAAGAATCTCCCTTGCAAAATGCAAGGGACATGAGTTTGATCCCTGGTCGAATAACTAAGATCCCACATGATACAGAGTAACTAAACCTGTGTTTGTGCCACAACTGCTGAGCTTATGTGCCACAAATAGACAATCTGTGCATGCAAGGAAAGATCCCGCATGATGTAACTAAAATCCAGGGCAGCCAAATAATCTGAATAAATAAACGAAATACTATATCTTCTCTACTATAGACCACAATCTTTTAATACACTAGAATTTTCTACTCTTAAAGTGTTTCTAGTTTCTTTATAGGTTACACTTCTAAGTTTCTATTTCTAATACTATTTGGCAAATACATCTGATTTGGATTTGCTTTCTGTTTCTATATGACTTAATTCATTAATGTTTCATATTAAACCTTGAAGACGACATGAGACATCTTCTACCATCTTATTTATTTTTCATTTCTGTTCATCTCTATTTTATTTATCAGTATTTCCTCTTTTGGTTCTTACCACAGCTATTGATCTACTTTTTGGGGGTTAATGTCTCTATATTTTCCTAAAGTCCCATTTTGTTGCTCTCCTGTCATCCTTTCTATGTGTATCCCAGACTCATGTGTTTCTTTTTTACCTGTTAAGCAAGTAAAAATGAGAAGTTAAAATACTTTTATTGAAAAGACACCTGTTAAATTTGTAGTAAGGAAAGACTAAATAACAATCTATTCTCTAATTTGCACCGTTTGCTTCTTTTTCAAGCTTTCTTTTATGTTTATTATTGTCGTATATTCTTTATCAATTTACTATCTAGGTTACTATTCCACATGTTCACCTCAAATCTGAAATATTTCTCCTTCCCTCTAGTACTCAACCAATGACCAGGGTTGGTATTTTGCTGAACTATAGTAGTAATTTCAGCAAAAATAAGTACTATCTAACAACGACTTTCAACCCCTTGCATTTTTATCTTTGCCTTCCCTATAATGGATCACATGTTTTAGTTCTATCCAAATCCAATTCTTTCACATATTCAGTGAATTTCATGATTTCTTTCCCACCTTAGACTCTAGCTCCAGAAAGCCTTCTCTCTCCCTCCTACATGGACAGTTTCCACTCCAAACTGAATCAGTCCTGTGACGGTATATTTCTTATCTTTAAAAGTTATTTTTTCTTTATTCATCATCCCTTTTCATTATTTTTTCTCTGCTATCAATTAGAGCAAAAAGTTACACATAATTGTTCAGATTTAATGATGATATTGTCTTCTGCTTCTTGGATCCACCAGGATATTGAAACAGTCCTTGTTGGGATCCTTAGTGATCTCCATATTTCTAAAGCCAATGGACAAGTCAAGATGGTCATTTCTTATCTGACTTAGTTCATCAGCAGAGATCGACAAGGCCAATCAATAATCTAAAAAGTCCATTCCCCTTTGTGCCTCTTGGGACACTACTCAATCAGTTCTCCTCCTTGTTCACTTATTAATTTGTCTCAGTATCTTTTGTTTCCTCTTCTCTCCCTGTCTTGAAATGGTTTTAATGCTACAGAGGCTTATTTTCTGGCCTCGTTCCCCACTCACTTTAGTTAACCTCATCTATTTACATAGGTTATAAAAACAAGCAGGAAACAAACACTTGTTACACATACTAATGATTTCCAAATGCCAATGTCTTGCCTCATTATTTCCCCTGAATTCAAAACTTCCAGAAAACATCTACTTCTGTTTTACTGATTACGTCAATGCCTATGACTATGTAGATCACTGCTGCTGCTGCTGCTAAGTCGCTCAGTCGTGTCTGACTCTGTGCGACCCCATAGATGGCAGCCCACCAGGCTCCGTCGTCCCTGGGATTCTCCAGGCAAGAACACTACAAACTGGAAAATTGTTTAAAAAGATGATCACCATACCTGCCTGCTGAGGTATGCAGGTCAAGGAGCAACAGTTAGAAACAGATATGGAACAACAGGCTGGTTCCAAATTGGGAAGAGAGTACATCAAGGCTGTATGTTGTGACCCTGCTTATTTAACTTATATGCAGAGTACATCATGTGAAATGCCTGACTGGATGAAGCACAAATTGGAATCAAGATTGCCAGGAGAAAGATGAGTAACCTCAGATATGCAGATGAAACCACCCTTATGGCAGACAGTGAAGGGGAACTAAAGAGCCTCTTGATGAAAGTGAAAGAGGAGAGTTTTAAATTGGCTTAAAACTCAACATTCAAAAACAAAGATCAAGCCATCTGGTCCCATCACTTCATGGAAAATAGATGGGGAAACATTGGAAACAGTGAGATACTTTATTTTCTTGGGCTCCAAAATTACTGAAGATAGTGACTGCAGCCATGAAATTAAAAGACGCTTGCTCGTTAAAAGAAAAGCTATGACAAACCTAGACAGCGTATTAAAAAGCAATGACATTACTTTGCTGACAAAGGTCCATTTAGTCAGTTATGGTTTTTCCAGCAGTCATGTATAGATGTGAGAATTGGACCATAAACAAGGCTGAGCACTGAAGAATTGGTGCTTTTGTAGTGTAGTGTTAGAGAAGACTCTTGAGAGTCCTTTGGACAGCAAGGACGTCAAACCATCAATCCTAAGGAAATCAGTCCTGAATATTCATTGGAAGGACTGATGCTGAAGCTGAAACTCCAAATACTTTGGACAACTGATGCAAAGAACTGACTCTTTGGAAAAGACTCTGATGCTTGGAAAGATTGAAGGCAGGAGGAGAAGGAGATGACAGGGGATGAGATGGTTGGATGGCATCATCAACCTGATGGACGTGAGTCTGAGCAAGCTCCAGGAATTGGTGATGGACAGGGAATCCTGGTGTGCTGCAGTCCATGGGATTGCAAAGAGTCGGACATGACTGAGTGACTGAACTGAACTGATATCCAGATATTTGGATGTATAAAAAGTATTCTAACTTGATATGCTCAAAACTGAACTTTTGATACACAAACCTCACCACATATCTGCTTTTCATACAATCTTCTCCATCTCAGTAACTACATTCCATACTTCTAGTCGTTCAGGTTGTCTTGGGGTCAACCTCATACATCACTTGTCTCCAACACTACATCTAAACATCAGCCAATTCTATAAGTTGTGACTTCAACATAGAGAATCAGAATTAAATCATTTCTTACCATTCCTACTTCTATATTCTGGTCCAAGGTACCAATGTCTCTTACCTTGATTATTAAAATAAACTTTGAACTGGTTTCTGGCTTCATATCTTGCCCCCTATATTTTATCCTTTATGTATATATGTGTGTGTGTGTGTGTGTGTGTGTGTGTGTGCATTCAGCTGTATCTAACTCTTTGCAACCCCATGGACTGTAACCCGCCAGGCTCCTCTGTCCATGGGATTTTCCAGGCAGGAATACTGGAGTGGGTTGCTATTTCCTCCTCCAGAGGATCTTCCCGATCCAAGGTTGGAACTTGTGTTTTCTGCATTGCAGCTGAATTCTTTATCATTCAGTCATCCAGGAAGCTCTTTACCCTCTATACAACATTCAAATATTTTATTCTATTGTATCTTATTCTACAGTATCTTCTCTTATCCTACCCTGTCCTATCCTAAATTACTCCTGTACTTTTTATGCTCAAAGAATTTTCCATCATCTAATATAAAATATCCTTTCCCATTTCTCACACAAGGGACAGACTTGTTACGGTCACCACTTAATCTCCAGAAAGAAAACCACACACATCTGAAACACACATGAAGATACATACACATATATATTTTTTGATACATATGAAAACACATATATATGTCAATAAATATGTTGTTTAAATAAATGAAAGTTAAATGAATGATCTCCAAAATATAGACTCAGAATAGTATGCTATTCCACATTTACATTTAAAACCAGACATAAAACTTTCTCTTGGTTTACCTTGTACAGAATTACACGCCAAGATAGATTAAAAAGTACATAAGTAACTCTAATAGTTGTTCAGTTTAAACTTCACAATTTTTGAGATGAGAATATTAGTTATTAATGAATTAATGAGAATATTAGTTATGCCTCTGTGAGTGTCCGAGTTGAAGTTTCTATAGGATTAAGCAGTGACATAGCTCTCTATCCTTTTCTGCTCCTCAGAGCCACTCACTGAAACTCTATTGGTTTCAAATATTTATAACTTTCTTTTAATTAATAATCAAATCTTATTATGATAATTTTCTGGGATGGGAGAATCAGGATATGTAACTGAATTTCCCAAACTGTTAAGCACCTTTACAGAGAAATGGATTTGACATTTGACATTCTGAGTTAAATATCAGAATCTCACTAGCAAACTTCTTGATAAAATTTCTATCTTCAGTTATTTTTTATGAGTTACTATGGGGAGTATACCCTCAATTATTTGTTATGAATTACTAGAGTTGCTACATACATATATATCTGGGATCTCAACTGTGCCTAACATAAGTATTTCCTTGAAATCACTTAAAAATCATATTCAAATCCCATTCCATTCTCAGCGGCACCCCCATCCCCCACCCAAAAAAAGAGAAAAAGACACTGGAGGATACTACTGAGATTCAGATGGTGAGGATGAGTGGTAATTCTTAAGTGATTTTTAGTGACACCAACAGAAAAACCAATACCTGTATTAAACTTATCAGTGATCCTCCATTGTGAATCAAAATAAAGCATGATTTGTAGCATTTAGTGTATAAAACTGTCTGTGGTCTGATTACTCACAGCTTCCTGTCTCAACTATTTTCAGTCCTATGTGCACAATTCCTGCTGTGCAGTAGAGAACCGCTTGAGGTCCTAGAACACATGACTGTGCTTTTACTTCTGTGCCTTTGTTTAGGTCATTTCCTCTGCAGTGAATTTGTTCCTTCCCTCCCATTTATATCTTCCAAGAGTCAGTTTAGATCTGATTGGTGATAAGACCTTGTTTAAATCTCCTCTTTTTGGCTCCTCCCCCAATAGTTTTCTCTATATATTAAAAATGTATATTTAAATGAATGAATAGACCTCTGGTACTTAAATGTTCATGATATTGAAACCATCCTGAAACATTTTCCTTTAAAAATATGTCAATACCCCACATTGTCATCTCTCATGTGCCATGGGGCATATTGATAGTGACAGGGCTAGACAGCATAGTGGGGAGAATGAGGTGTTTAAAATGTTTCTCAGGTGATTGTGAATTAAGAAAAAAATAAATAAAAACTGAACAAGATCTTGATAAAAGTGAAAGAGGAGAGTGACAAAGTTGACTTAAACCTCAACATTCAGAAAATGAAGATCATGGCATCCAGTCCCATCACTTCATGGGAAATAGATGGGGAAACAGTGGCTGACTTAATTTTTTGGGGGCTCCAAAATCACTGGAGATGGTGACTTCAGCCATGAAATTAAAAGTTGCTTACTCCTTGGAAGGAAAGCTATGACCAACTTAGACAGCATATTAAAAAGCAGAGACATTACTTTGTCAACAAAGATGCATCTAGTCAAGGCTATAGATTTTCCAGTGGTCATGTATGGATGTAAGAGTTAGACTATAAAGGAAGCTGAGCACCAAAGAATTGATGCTTTTGAACTGTGGTGTTCGAGAAGACTCTTGAGAGTCCCTTGGACTGCAAGGATCCAACCAGTCCATCCCAAAGGAGATCAGTCCTGGGTGTCATTGGAAGGACTGATGTTGAAGCTGAAACTCCAATACTTTGGCCACCTGATGTGAAGAGCTAACTCATTTGAAAAGATCTTGATGCTGGGAAAGATTGAGGGCAGGAGGAGAAGGGGACGACAGAGGATGAGATGGTTGGATGGCATCACCGACACAATGGACATGGGTTTGGGTAGACTCCAGGAGTTGGTGATGGACAGGGAGGCCTGATGTGCTGTGATTCATGGGGTCACAAAGAGTCAGCCATGACTGAGTGACTGAACTGAACTGAACAAGATCAGATCTTGGTTTCCTAGAAAAGATTTTGAAAATGGTAAACACATCATCTAGTAATAATAACTGGCCATACAGTATTTGATAATTTTATTTTTAAAATTCAGTACATATGTAATATTCTTTCCAATCCTGAACCTAATCATCAAATATACTCAAACAGATAAATCAGCACAATTCATCCTAACAGTAAGAGGTAACGGGGGCATCTTATGCGTCAGGTACATGCATTTCTGACTGCCTATTACCCTTCAAGTCTGTTTTTACTTTGAGAGGCATTACATTTATGTTCATAATTTGATGTAAAAAGGAACTCACTTTTTAAAGAACTTTCCACAAAATACTTTCAGAAAGATGACACTACTTCTCTTTGGAAGCTTCTTTGATATGCAAGTATTTTATTGCACAACAATCGTAACATTCTTTCAATAAGACATATACAATCTCAGAAGTTTCTTGTTGGATTATCTGACTTCCATCACAGAAAACTGAAGTAAACCCAACTGCATTTCCTTGCTTCTTTACAGAACATAGTTGTAGCTTCTTTTTCATTAATTTCCTTGTAAAAAGAGAATTGTGTTGTTTTTGTCTACAATTGAGAGCTAGTGGGAGAGAAGACTAGAAAGAAATACTTTTCAAGGTCAGATTTGGTTTATCATATTTATAGAGAAGAGATTAAATGCTCAGTTTAAACATGTATAAGGATCTAGATGCCAACTTCCAGTTCAATTTATAGGTAAAATGAGGAAATGTGACCTACCAAAATGTGGCAAGCAGAATGATGCCCACTCTCAAAGATACTGCTAATCCCTGGGATCTGTGACTATATGCTACGTGACAAAGGAGAATTTAGATTGCAGTTGGAATTAAATTTGCTGATATTAAAATAGGTTATACTGGATTATCCGGGTAGGTGCAGTATAATCACAAACTTCATTAAAAATGTAAGAGGAAAGTGGAGATGCTTCTAACTTTCTACAAAAGGGTGGTTAGAGAGACACAGTATTCCTAGCTTTGAAAATGGAGGAAGGGGCCCATAGCCAAGCAATGCCTCTAAAACTGGAAAATGTAAAGAAACAAACTTTTCCCCTAGAGTACCTAGAAAGGAAAATACTGATGCTGACAACTTAGTTTTTATCCTAGAGATATAGATGTTGGAATTCTAGCCTCAGTTCAGTTCAGTTCAGTTCAGTCGCTCATTCATGTCCAACTCTTTGCAACCCCATGAATCGCATCACGCCAGGCCTCCCTGTCCATCACCAACTCCCGGAGTTCACTCAGACTCACGTCCATTGAGTCCATGATGCCATCCAGCCATCTCATCCTCGATCGTCCCCTTCTCCTCCTGCTCCCAATCCCTCCCAGCATCAGGGTCTTTTCCAATGAGTCAACTCTTCGCATGAGGTGGCCAAAGTACTGGAGCTTCAGCTTTAGCATCATTACTTCCAAAGAAATCCCAGGGTTGATCTCCCTCAGAATGGACTGGTTGGATCTCCTTGCAGTCCAAGGGACTCTCTTCTCCAACACTACAGTTCAAAAGTATCAATTCTTCTGCGCTCAGCCTTCTTCACAGTCCAACTCTCACATCCATACATGACCACAGGAAAAACCATAGCCTTGACTAGACGGACCTTAGTCGGCAAAGTAATGTCTCTGCTTTTGAATATACTATCTAGTTTGGTCATAACTTTTCTTCCAAGGAGTAAGCGCCTTTTAATTTCATGGCTGCAGTCACCATCTGCAGTGATTTTGGAGCCCAAAAAAACAAA
>SJXQ01003392.1:195391-229203 GCA_006408695.1 Aepyceros melampus
GGTTCGGAGGGAGAGGACACAGGTGTAACTATGGCCAATTCATGTTGATGTACAGTAGAGGCCATCATAATATTGTAAAGTAATTATCCTCCAGTTAATATAGTATATTTTTTTAAGTGTTGTACTTCCTCAATCTTATTAAATTAAGCAAATTTTGAGTGGTATATATTACTATGTATGAAAAGCTTTTGTTAAAATGATGTCATATAATCACTGAAGAAAAAGTTCATATGAGCCAGGTACTCTTTTACTTCCCTCTCTACTGGTTCTGGTTTCTTCCAATCCTCATTCCCATAAAATCATATTTAATGCACAATATACAGCTCCTGACTTTGGGAAAGTCAACCTGGCTCCAATTCTGCCTGATGCTCACAGTGAGATCCAGATTGGCCATACTTACCATACCAATAAAATGGGCTAATCTTGACTACCTAATCACATCTGCAAAATGACTGCAACCATATCATGCTGTTGTGTTGGTACTAATGGTGAGCTGATATGAAATCAAACAGTTTAGGACATCAGTGAGCCCATTCTCTTTCCCCTAAAGGGCAATTTCTATCAGGTTTCTTCGGAAACTCTTAAAAAGTGCCATGGTATCATTGTGAAAAAAATTAAATACTTTAGTTCTACTCCACTGAAAACTAAAATGAAAAATGTTTTCTAGATAGATGAAACAGATTATAAATAATAAAATCTATGCATTAGGCAAAAATAAACTGACTTGGTGGGGAGGTGAAGTTGCTTTAATCAAACAGACATGGCTTGAAGACATTTCATGTCATATATTAAAATAAACAATACCTTGAATTTTTAAAAGGGACATTAGGAATGCTGCACTTTGCATTTTGAACACACATGATTGCAAAATCACAACAGAGTTGATCAACAACAGTCAGCTGAAGAAAACAGCTCTTCCTCTGTGTCTCTTATGTATGTGGAAAACTGTCCCAGTGGTCTCCTCCCCAAACATGACCCTGCACCCCGTCTTCTCATCTGAACTTTACACATGCTCACTCTTAGCCAACCTCTGGCTGGGCAAGGATGGTACCCTCTGATTGGCTGCTACATGAAACAACAAACAAACCTTTATTTTCAACAACAAATGACCTTTATTTTTCTATTTAAGCCAGTTTCTGTTGTTCTCAACCAAGATTCCTGACAAATATATTATGAACCACATTTTCCCATGTGGACCATCAAGGAGAGGTAAGAGAAGGAAAAACCTTTTATTTCCACTTTAAAGGTAGAAAAATTAAAGCATCAACAGGTGAAAATGATAGATCATTACTGTGCTTTTTCCATGAGAATATGTTGTCCCTCATATAAGCTGGGGAGTCCAGCACAGATACTGAAGACTGTAATAATTTACACACACACATGCAGCTGCAAATCAGACTGTTCGATCTGTCCTTAAACCATTTCTTCCCACCTGTCTGGTTTCTCTGTTTTCAGATACCAAGGCCTGGTTACAGAGATTCCATCCTTGCCCTGGCCACAGAAGAGAAACTGTCATGGGTAAGGCTAGAGTGTTTACATAGTGTCTGAGTTTTAAACACCTATCATTATAGACTTTGTCCTGCCACATAATATGAAACAAGGCAACTATAATTTGGTCAGAGGTCACAGCCCTAAAAGCAGATTTAGCTTCTGTAGGGTAAACCAGGAAATGGCTTCCCTGGTGGCTAGGTGGTCAGGAATTTGCCTGCCAATGCAGAAGATCAGGTTGGATCCCTGGGAAGATCCCCTGGAGAAGCAAATGGCAACCGACTCCAGTATTCATGCCTGGAAAATCCCACGGACAGAAAAGCCTGGAAGGCTGCAGGTCACAAAGTCAGAGAAGACTTAGTGACTAAACAACAACAACAAAACCAGGAAACATTGCTGTTTACTTTTAGCCTTGTAGCTTAATGCTTAACTAACAGTAACTAAATAGTATACTAAATAGTTTAATAATCTCATTCTGTGGACATTAGTGTTTTTAGATGGCATACTAAAAGATCTTTTCACCTGAATTATTTACATTAAAAAAATATATATATTTCTTATTTGGCTGTGCCAGGTCTTTGTTGCAGCATGTGGGATCTAGTTCCCCGACCAGGGACCAAACTCTGGCCCCCTGCATTAGGAATGCAGAGTCTTAGCCACTGGACCACCAGGAAGTCCCAGAAAATTTTAATATAGAAAAATATATTCCAAACAAGTATCAAGTTAGACGGGCTACAATAACATACAGCATCAAAATCTCAGTGACTTAAAACAGTAAGTTTCTCGTTTGTGCTACATGTCCATCTTAGGTTGGTGGAGATTTTGCTCCACGTTACCCTCTCTTATCTGGGACATGACTAGTCATTATGGCATGGAGAACCGAATATAATGTTATGCATCAGCTCTTAAAGGCTTCCATCTAGAAGAGACAAGAGTCACATATTTCATTTGCCAAAGCAGTCACATGACCATGCCCAACTTTCAAGGAAGTATAATTCTACCATTATTTAGAGCAAAGAGACCCAGAAATACTGGCAAACACAAATGATTACCACAATAGTACATAAGGATACCTTATTATACAAGAAGCAATGTGAGTTAGGAAAACAAAAAAGCTAGTGGTTCATGTAACTGGTAAATCCAAGAGGAATTAAAAAAACGCAATGATGTTATTAGGTCTCTGCTCTCCCTCTCTTGTTGGGCTCTGCCTGCTTCCTCTTCTTAGGCTGACTATCTCTATGTGGCAGTAAGATGACCACCAATCACACCAAGCATATATCATTCACTTAAGCAGAGTCCAGAAAACAGAACTTAAACTTTTTACCCCCAGCATCCATCTCTCTCTCTCAACAGGACTCTAACTGACCCTGTGTGGACCAATAATGGTATCCAGGGAAAAGGGCTGCTTTGATCAGTCTGACATGGGTATACGGGCATATGACCATCCCAGTGGTAGAAAAGCAGGGCCAAGTGGTGGTCAGCCCCTCTAGAATCACATGAAGTAGAGCATATCGGAGAAGGCAATGGCAACCCACTCCAGTACTCTTGCCTGGAGAACCCCAGGGATGGAGGAGCCTGTGGGCCACAGTCCATGGGGTCGCTAAGAGTTGGACACAATTGAGCGACTTCACTTTCACTTTTCACTTTCACGCACTGGAGAAGGAAATGGCAACCCACTCCAGTGTTCTTGCCTGCAAAATCCCAGGGACAGGGAGCCTGGTGGGCTGCCGTCTATGGGGTCGCACAGGGTCGGACACAACTGACGGGACTTAGCAGCAGCAGAGCATATAAGCTCCCGGAAGGAAAGCAGACCATACCAAAAACGTAGCAGCTATACACCTAGAGGATTCTGTTATTTCATTTCCTCCATCATTCCCCTCACCTCTGATGATGTGTGAGATTAAATTCTATAAACATAAACTCATGTGGTCTTGGCTTACTTACTACAAATTGTTGCTGATGATAAGCCAGGTCAGCTGTAAGAACACACCAGGGAACATATACAGGAAAATCCTGTGATAAAATTTCTTTATTTTGCATAAAGCTCTTCTGAGTACAAATCTAGTTAACAAGAAAATTTCATCTTACAGAACCAAAGCAAGGGATGATTTCTAAGAATCATTCATTTCCCAAATGAATGATAACATGACAACTTAATTACTCTGCTTAAAAGAGTAACGTCGCAAAGTCAGAAACAACACGCAGTCATGGTAGGTTTGAACCCAGCTCTGCCCTTGGCAGAAGTAGAAGGTGAAATGTAACAGGCATCAAACTACAAGCTTTACAGGGCAGTGGTTTCTGAGTTTGTTTACAGATGTACCTTAAGCAGCTAGAGTAGTGTATGATACATAGTAAGTGGGTGATGAAGAGGAGCGAGGATTGTTCCTTTTCCTATTTTAAATAACAACAGTCAACACAAAAAATAAACTTTACTTTCCCACATAGTCATTCTTCTAAAATTTTGGTAAACAAATTTCTACAGGAATTAAACGTTCAGTCCCCAGGAAACTCCAGGTAACACACACTGTGATGCACTACATTCCTCAATATAGCTTTTTAAAGCTCGATAGGAAAACACAAAGCAATGAAAGAAAACCAAAATGTAATGAATTAGTACATTAAAAAACCAACAGCTATAGAATCTATATGCGAACAGATCACCACACCACGTTAGGTTTTAATAGTAATGCTACATAACACATTAGTTAATCATTTTAAAGAAGGTAGTTACATATGGTAGAACCTCTGTTTATCTTCCTGCAATAGCTAGGGAAAGCCCTATTTTTGGTCAACTCCTTCCTCACCCAGTACTTTCTCTGCTGCCAGAACAATTTAGCTAATACTTTTGGGTCTTCCCTTAGAACACAGACAGACAGAAAAGGCAACTATGCAGGGGGAGACATCATGTTAGACAAGAGAAAGAACAAGACACAAAGCTCACTTTATTTTTAAAATGAATTATCCACCATCTGTGAACCATCTCACCACAGGAAGTCTCTGACAAATTCAGTAAGTAAACTTGATTGCAGGGAAATCTCATTGACTATATAAGAAACTTTTAATTTTTCCCTCTGTAGCATTTGGCAGCAAAACTCCTTTTAAAACTCTGCCTTCCTATGTTCTCAAGATAGAAGACAAATTTAAACACAAAAAGACTTTTTAGGCAGACTCTGAATCCACTGCAAACTTTCAGAATAGATTCCCACCTACCCAAACTTCCCAGGGCTCTTAAAAAATGGCATGCTTTAGCCCTCCTGCCTAGTTCCACAGAATAAATCAAAGGCAGAAATGTATAATTTTAGAGAACAGGCAATTATAACAAAAGTCAGGCAATGAGAATTTCTATAATCACATGATATGGAAAACTTTAAAGCAGAAGAGAAAACACATTTTCTGGGCACTGATTTCTTAGAAAACATTAAATTGGAAGCTCCCAGTTTCCAGGCCTAGAATTACATCTCACTGAATGAAGAAATCAGTGGCATTTAAACCTTTTGTGAAGCTGGAGCAATCTATTTTGGAAAAGCAGTTTTAGAGGAGACATTATTAACATTTCAAATACTGTCAACAATTAACCTTGATCAACCTGAAGCCTTGCTCGGCTGTATAATTACACACATTATTACCTAGTATTGTGGGAAACAAAGAAATAACAGGCGTTTCCAAGCAACAACTACATTCTAGTGATTTCCTGCAAGTGTCAGAAACCTTTCAAAAGCCAGCTTCAAAGCAAAACCATAGCTAGGGTTAAAGCAAGCTACCAGTCCTCAGCTTTCATTTCCATCTCCAAGCGACATTTGTGAAATTAAACGTTAGGCATGATGTTTCTCTACCAGTTGACTAGGCTAGATGACTACAGCTCAGCAGTGATGGCTAGGCATGCCTACTTGTGACTGCTGAATGGAAAGCTACTCCATGGACTACCAAGAATGGGTGGTTCTCAGAGCAGCAGTTAAACCCTTCATGAGATTATTAGACTGCAACAATGGCTAACATTTAATAGAGGTTTACAGTGTTCCCAACCTTAATCTAAGTGTTTCACAGACATTATCTCATTCAATCTTCAAAATTACCCCAGGAGGCAGAAATACTATTTATCTCCATTCTCTGGATAAAGAAATTGAGACTTAGAGAAGGAAAGAGACTTACCCAGGGTCACATACTCTTCATCACCACACCATACTGCCTTTTTGTTAACTTCCCTCTTCTTAAGAGTGTGCGTACCTATTCAGTCTTCATGTCCAACTCTTTGAAACCCCATGAACTGCAGCCTGCCAGGCTCCCCTGTCCGTGGGATTCTCCAGGCAAGAATACTGGAGTGGGTTGCCATTTCCTCCTCCGGGGGGGTCTTCCCAATCCAGGATCAAACCCATGTTTCCTGCATCTCCTGCGCTAGCAGGCAGATTCTTTACCACTGTGCCATCTAGGAAGCCTTCTTATTAAGAGCACTGTTGCCCAACGAATGAGTTAACCAAATCAAATCACACACACACACACACACACACACACAAAACAAAAAACAATGCCCCAACTGTCTATGGTTAAAATCAATCAATCAGCAATCAATTGGAAGTCCATTCTTCATAGTAAAGCCAGGTAGATCTAATGGTACCATATTCATGCCCCAGCTGAAAACTCTTCGATGTTTTCTCCTGTCTGCTTAATAAAGACTAAGATCCTTAATTTAGTTTACAAGGCTCTGCATCATCTTGCTTGTGCTGACCTCGCCAGCATCATTTTGTATTATTTCCTCCCTATTTTCTATGTTCCAACCTCACTGACCTTTTTTTGATTTCTTGAATAAGTTTCCTGATCTCTTAAGTATTTTCTGCCCCATTCTCTCCACCCAACATTTCCTTGTTGACTCTGACTCATCCTTCAGAGCACAATTCAAAATACCAGTTCTCCAAGGAAGCCCTCCCTTGACCACTAACCTTCAGCAGGTCAGTCTCGTCTGGTCATATTCTCACAGGATGGTATGCTTTCCTCTTTTCAGAACCTATCACAATCAAAATTTATAAAGTCACTGAATAATTAGCTGTTTAATCAACTTTCTCTAGGAGAATGTAAATTTCCAAGGGAGGAACAGTGTTCGTCATAAGTACACTATATCCCCAGCAACCAGCACAGTGTCTTAGCACATCAGATGTACTCTGTACATAATCTGTTGAAAGAATAAGTGAAAGGTAACCATATACACAGGCTTCCCTGATGGCTAAGTCAGTAAAGAATCCACCTGAAATGAAGGAGACTTGGGTTCGGTCCTTGGGTTGGGAAGATCCCCTGGAGAAGAGAATGGCTACCCACTCTAGTATTTTTTCCTGGAGAATTCCATGGGCAACTGCAGATGATGATTGCAGCCATGAAATTAAAAGACGCTTGCTCTTTGGAAGAAAAGCTACAACAAACCTAGACAGCATATTCAAAAGCAGAAACATCACATTGCCAACAAAGGTCCATCTAGTCAAAGCTATGGTTTTTCCAGTAGTCGTGTATGGATGTGAGAGTTGGACCATAAGAAAGGTGAGTGCCAAAGAATTGATGCTTCTGAACTGTGGTATTGGAGAAGACTCTTGAGAGTCCCTTGGACTGCAAGGAGATCAAGGCAGTCAATCCTAAAGGAAATCAGTCCTGAATATTCACTGGAAGGACTGATGCTGAAGCTTAATACTGGGGCCACCTGATGTGAAGAACTGACTCCTTGGAAAAGACCTGATGCTGGGAAAGATTGAAGGCAGGAAGAGAAGGGGATGACAGAAGATGAGATGGTTGGATGGCATCACCTACTCAATGGATATGAGTTTCAGCAAGCTCTGGGTGTTGGTGATGGACAGGGAAGCCTGGCATGCCGCAGTCCATGGTGTCACAAAGACTCTGACACAACTGAGCAACTGAACTGAACTAAACCATATACACAAAACATGGAAACTAAGGTCATGCCCTTAAGGCATAGGAACCACTCAGGGAAGTGTCACTACAGCCAGTGAAGGAAATACCACAGGTTCTGCACTGCTTTTGGTGGTTTAAACAGTGCAGAATAGTTCAGGATAGAGGCTCAGTACCAGATCAGTGGAAACCAAGAATCAGGTGATGGGTGAAACAGGTGAAGAGGATTAAAAGGTACAAACTACCAGTTATAAAATAACTAAGTCGTAGGGATATAATATATAGCACAGGGAATAGTCCATGTTATAATAACTTTGTATAGTGCAGAATGTATAAAAATACTGAATTGCTATGTTATACATCTGAAATCAATATTCAAAGTCAACTACAATAATTTTTTTAATTAAAAAAGGACAATATGATAGAGTAATAAATATCTACCTTATATCTGCTTCCCAGCCAAGTTTTTCTCCCTAAAAGCAATTGCTGTTCTCCATTTTTTAATATTACCATATACAATCTAAGCATATATAAGAATCTAAATATATTCTTTTTTCACCTGTTTTGGTTTTGGGTTTTTATTTGTTTTACACAAATGATACACATACTGCTTCGTGTCCTGGTGTTGCTGTCTTGGTGGTATCGTTTCACAATAGGAGATAACTTCACATTGGTTCACATGGAAACTCCATGATGGACATTTCTAATTTTTTGCTATTATAAATGATGTTGCAATGAATAGCGTTGAACATCAATTTTTATACATATAGGAATATTTCTGGAAGATAAATTTCTCCTAGTGAATTTCTGGAGCAAATGCTAGGGGCATTCAGAATTTTGATAGACAATTTCTAAATTGCCCTCAATGGTGGCAATTTTAATTTACACTCCATCAACAATAAATAGCAATGCTGCTTCCCCTGTGATTGTGCCAACACAATGCAATTATCAAAATTTTTTGACCTTTGCCAATCTGAGAGGTAAAAAATGGTATTGGTTATGAAGACTATTGAATATCTTTACATATGTTGAAGAGCCATTGGTATATCCTTTTTTGTGAAAGTCTGTTAATTACTTTTGCACATTGTTTTGTTTGTGGTCTTTTAAAAAATTATAGAACACATTATGTATTATAGAAATTAGATCTTTGTCATGTGTTGAAAATCTTTCTCCCAATGTGTTGTTTGTTTATAGGATCCTTTAATGTAGAAGTTTTGACTTCTTATATTTGAATTTATCAAAGTTTCTTTTATGGTTTCTGAGTTTTGTGTCAAATTTTTTAAAAAGTCTGTCCTGCTCCAAGATTATGAAAAAAGTTTCTCCTGTATGTTCTAACTTGTAATATCAATTTTTTTTTACATTTAACTCTTTGTCATGCTGTGCTGTGCTTAGTCACTCAGTCATGGCTCCTCTGGTCCATGAGGATTCTCCAGGCAAGAATACTGAAGGGGACTGCCATGCCCTCCTCCAGGAGATCTTCCCAACCCAGGGACTGAACCCAGATCCCCTGCATTGCAGGCAGATTCTTTACCGTCTGAGCCCTTTAATTCTCTGATCTGGCTATAATTTATTTTGTCATAAGAGTGAGGTAGAGCTGCAACTTAAGTTTTCCATTTATTTACTTTTTCACTTAACATTTCAGATATAATTTCTCAAAGAATTAGTTTTCATGTTTTTCCTTGTAATGGCTCCATTGAATTAATATTACCATAGTTTAGTTAATTATCCCCTCTCTCCTACTACTAAACATATTCATTGCTATGTTACTACATATACTTTTCATTTTAAATAATCTCTTCAGAAGAAATTTTTAAGAATTAGATTCTGGGTCAAAGAGTTTAAGCATTATTATAACTAAAATGTCAGACTGCCAGGATCTAAGCAATTTACAATCAAGTAAGATGTATACATGAAGATCAAGCACAAATCTTTTCCAAACAGAAAATTACACTAGGCACTATTTACATCTAAATAGTTAGGCTCATAATCTAGAATCTAAAAACGTGCATCATAGTTCTACAGGAACTGACCAGCCGAAGAACTGTTATTTCCTGGGAGAAAAAAAGAGTAAGTAAACAAATTCTTTTGGAGCAAAGGGCAATGCAGAGGCCTCTGCTGGAAAATTCTAAGACAGTAACTTGGCAAATCAAGCATTACAACAGAGTGAGAAGAAGACTGCAGCATTTAAATTCAAGATGGTATTTTAAGACTGTGTCCCTCTGTCCTTTCCCTCCCCAGGAACGGTTTCCCTTCCTCCTACATTCTTTCCAAGCCCCTTGAGGTGCTAGGCACCATCTAACACTTCTTAGCATCTTCCATGAGCAGTCTTCTGCTTGGTTCCCTATATCAGGGCCTTCAACTTAAGTTCAAGTAAGGCCAGGAAAAACCCACTCCAGTACTCTTGCCTGGCAAATCCCATGGACAGAGGAGCCTGGTAGGCTGCAGTCCATGGGGTCGCTAGGAGTCAGACACGACTGACTTCACTTTCACTTTTCACTTTCATGCACTGGAGAAGGAAATGGCAACCCACTTCAGTGTTCTTGCCTGGAGAATCCTAGGGAAGGGGGAGCCTGGTGGGCTGCTATCTATGGGGTCGCACAGTCGGACACGACTAAAGCGACTTAGCAGCAGCAGCAGCAGCAGCAAGGCCAGGAAATAAAATGTTGACTCCAAGTGGAACATCCACTCCGGCCCATGCATGCCAAGAGGGCACTTCCTCGTGCAAATATATCTAGTGTATTTACAGCAGAAATACTCAGCTTCTTTGCATCTATCATTTGCTGAAATTCACATACTACTCGCCACCTTTGTTCCTCCCCCTTCTCTATGCTGCCTCCTAGGGCTCTTTTAAAGAAGCATTTTGGGAGGCAAACTTCTGAAAAAATTATCTTACTGTTGTAATTTCTTCCTTTAGGATGCCCCTTCTGGAAACTTGGTACAGTGTCATAGTATGAATGCTAGTCAGACCAGAGAGGAGAGTCACAAACCTGGGGTAGGTTTCAAGTACAAGTCTGACAGGCACCAGGCATGGTGAGTAGAGCTTTCAGAATCAGACTTGAAATTTACTACTTCCTAGATATGACAGTAAGTAAATTCATAACTATTTTGAACTAAAATATCACCATGTTAGGCCCTTCTTGATTATCTAAGTCGCAATTCTGCCTTGTTATTCTTTATTACTATTTCCCCATTTGTATTCTTCATGGCACAATCACATGTTGAAACTGAATTCTTATTTGATTTTTATTATGTGTCTTCCCCAATGGACTATAAGTTCCATAAGTGTAAGGTCTGACTTGTTCATCACTGGATACTCATTTCTCAGGATAGTGACTGCCACAGAGTACATTCAAGTAAGAGTAGAATAAATGAGCTCAGTTTTCTTATCTCAAAACGGACAAATGACTACTCATATCAGAGATGTAGTATGAGAGAATACACGTAAAAACATTTAGGACAGACTGAGGCACATGGTTCGTGCTCAACAAACGTTAAACCATTATTTCAGTTACAGTTCTCAGAAGTCATGGCCTTTGTAACTTAACTTTCTTAATTGTAAAGTGAAAGGAAGAATGACTAGACTTCCCCTACCGCCAAAGCACACTGTGAGATTACAAAAACATAAACAAAAGACATTAAGAGGAACTCAGAAGACAAGATCCACTGAGGTTAAGAATTTGTTAAGTTTACAACTCTCCCATGACATCTTAATCAGAGCCATTACTGCTCTCTCCAAGGTTAATAGTTCTTGCTTAATAGCTCTGAAATCAGGATTTCACCCCTAGCACAGAGAAAACAGACTGGGAGAGCAAACTAAGCTGAGGAGGACTGCTTGAGCGTTAACAGTGGCAGCACTCTAGAAATTCATGAAAGAATGGAAAATCAATCTGGCTACAAAATATCCCAATGATATATCCAATTTCTGGTGATAAATACTACTGTACTTCCTAAAACACAAAACCTTTGTTATTAAGCTACCTCTTCCTTTTCTACATTTCTAACAACATATGTCTTTATGATATTCCAAATTCAGTCTTCAAATGTCCCCAAATCTGTAATCTTATAATTCCTCCCTAGGGAACTTCTATGAACCACTATTCTTTTTTTTTTAAAGACATCTTTGTTTTTAATTTTTTTTGGCTGCACTAGGTCTTGGATGCTGCTTCCAGGGTTTCTCTAGTTGCAGCGAGCAGGGGCTACTTTCTAGTTGCAGGGTACGGGCTTCTCATTGTGGTGGTTTCTCTTGTTGCAGCGTATGGGCTCTAAAGAGTGGGATCAGTAGCTGTGGCTGGCATAGTTGCCCTGTAGCATGTGGAATCTTCTGTACTAGGGTTCGATCTCATGTCCTCTGTACTTGTAGGCAGATCCTTAACCAGTGGACCAACAGGGAAGTCCAAAGTACTGAAGTGTAAAAAAAGAAAATTCATTAAGTTTTATTTACTTATTTGGTTACACACAGGGACCTTTAGTTGCAGCATGCAGGATCCAGTTCCCTAGGTGAGGTGAGGTGTAGGTGAAGTCGCTCAGTCGTGTCCGACTCTTTGCGACCCCGTGGACTGTAGCCCACCAGGCTCCTCAGTCCATGGGATTTTCCAGTTCCCTAACCAAGAATCAAACCTGAGAGCTCAAAGTCTTAACTGAGGAAATCTCTATGAATCACTATTCTTAACTCTGGCTGCACAAAGAACCACCTATGGATCTTTGTAAAGAATAAAAATGTTGAGCTTATCTCAGATTCACTGAACTAGGAACTTCCTAAAGTGAGATTTGATTGTTTATATTTCTGCAAAGTTTCAAGATTATTCTGCTGCAAAGACAGAGTTAAGACCTACTATTCCATTTGCTCTTGACCTCCTAGAAGGAGAAGAACAACATTCTATTCAAGGGTAAGGCAATCCAGCACAAGGTTAAGAGCTCAAGCAGGAAGTGTCAGGCAGACTTGGGTCCCAAGTCTGCTCACATATCTTAGGCAAGTTTATGTCTTCTCAACTTTAAATGGGAAATACTAGAAGTACTTGTGCTCAGAGACTTGGATTTTAGACTATGTTATAAGAAAATCACTTAGCACGTCCAGTAAATAGTAAATGCTCAACAAATTGTCTCACTAATCTTTCAAAGGGCACATTATTTCCAAGCTATAATTTTTTTTAAGTCTGTACAATTTTATTAATGAAAAACCTACAAGTTCTGCCATCTCCTGCTCTGCTTGTTCTCCTAAACCAAATCAAAGGGAAAATATACCTGATCAGGCCTTGGCCTCAGTTCATGGAAGCAGGATAACTCAGCTAGAGCTTTTATTTGGTTGATTTTATAAATTAGGCCAAGTCCTTGGTTTCTGCCTGAAGTTGTTTAACTGTAACATTCTGCATAGTCTCATGCCAGATGTCTCAAAAATATGTCTCTGGCCAAAAGAAGGACCAGAAACCAGACCAACACAAATCCGGCACAGGAAAGCAAGATGTGCTGGAAACATCATTTTCAGATTCCTTTAGCCAAGACACAAAACTATGTGCAACTTGCAAATCACTGTGCCAGGCGCTATGGCAAATACTAAGATGAATAAGAAAAAGTTTCTGGCCCTTCAGTAGTCATTTTATGAAATTAAATAACATATTTTACAGGTTGCCACGAGTTAGTCATGCCACAGGCCAAACCAAGGATGGTGAAGAGAAGCAAAGACAGTCAGGATGCCCACTTTTTCCTCCTCCTTCCCCCAGAGCTGGACTATGAACTGAATTGTGCCCACAGACAAGAGTGCCATTGTTCTGACTCTGCTGAAGAGATGATGACATCAGGGAATCCTATATTTGCCTCTGCTCTCAGCACAGATAATGTGCCAGACCCAGAAACCATCTCATTTAATTCTAACAACTCTATGTGACAGGTGCTATTGTTACACCTGTTTTACAGATGGGGAAGTAAGGCTTAGTCAGGCAGAGTCACACAGCCAGTAAGAGTGACTTAACTATGAGCTGGGACTCTGACTCAGGCTGTTAGAATCTCAGCCTGAACTCTTTCAAGATTACATGACGCTATACATGGAATCTAGAAAAATGGTACTGATGCACCTATTTGCAGGGCAGGGATGGAGATGAAGATGTAGAAAACGGACTTGTGGACATGGAGTGGGGGGAAGAGAGTGTGGGACGAGGTGAGAGAGTAGCACCGACAAATGTGCACTGCCATGTCTACAGCAGGCAGCGGGGAAGCTGCTGCAGAGCAAAGGGGGCTCAGCTCAGTGCCCTGCGACGGCTGAGAGGCATGGGATGAGAGGGGGTGGCAGAGACTCGAGATGGAGAGGACACAGGCACACTTATGGCTGAGTCATGTTGTTGCACGGCAGAAACCAACACGACATTGTAAAGCAATTATCCTCCAATTAAATTTTTTTTAAAAGGTTACACAATGCTTATCTCTGATTCTGGAGTTCAGAGAGGTCATCTAAAGAGCACAGCCTGATGCCTACATCAAAATCATATGGTCAAGAAGTCAGGAGTGTGGTTATCTCTAGGGGGTGAGGGCTAGAGAGTGAGTAGTGATGGGAAGGAACCAAGGAGGGGGTGATGGAGGAAGGGGAACTGGTGGAGGGGAGTAGTAATACTCAGTCTCCTGATCTAGGTCCAGGTGACACAGTTTCTTGGTGTGTTTGTAAAAACTCCAGTTTGTGAAAATTCAAGATAAACATAAAAGTACACCTTTCTGTATGTATATTTTATTTTAATAAAAATATAATTCACAAAGAGTAAAAGTGCTCTTTGATTCTTTTCTATGTCAGACCCTAGCACTGTTGACTCAAGAAGAGTAAGTCTTAGTAGTCTTGTTGAAAACTTTACCCCTTATTGACATAGGTTTTGTCAAAATCCTTAGTAGGATTTGACCCACCTAATTTCAGTATCTTGCTTCTCTTTTTAACAGAAGCCTAGCCAGGGAATTTACTGAATAAAATAAAAGTTAGTTGCATTCTACCCGAGGTAGCAAATGCATACAGTCAACTTTTTTTTTACAGTCAACTTTTATTATTCCACTCCATCTTACATTTTATTCACTCTTTAGAGGTTACAAATGTCGTAGATTGGAGCTCTGACTGGAGGTAAAAAAAATTAGCATAGCTAGAGTTAAAACAGTGGTTCTAAACCCTTCCCTAGTGGCTTAGCTGGTAAAGAATCCACCTGCAATGCAGGAGACCTGGGTTCAATCCCTGGTTGGAAAGATCCCCTGGAGAAGGGAATGGCAACCCACTCCAGTATTCTTGCCTAGAGAATCCTATGGACAGAGGAGCCTGACAGCCTACAGTCCATGGGATTGTAGTCGAACATGACTGAGAGACTAATACTTTCTTTTTCACAATCCTGGATTCATATTAGAATAACCCTGGAAGCTTTTCTAAAATACCAATATCTGGGTCCCACCCAGAGATCCTGGTTTAACTGGACTGAGGTAAAACCCTTTTATTATTTTAAAAGGTCACCAGATGATTCTAACATGCAGCCAAGATGAGAGCCACTGAGTTAAACTATAAAGCTAATTTTTAAAGTAGCCTTTGTACCAAAGATTACTACAAATCTCATTTCTCTTCAAATCACTTAAGATTTAAAAAAAAAAGTTGAAAATTAGTTATTTGTTATTCTAGGATAAAAATAGTTGAGATATGCTTTATTCTGGAACAACAACAACAAAAATTATCATAGGAGGCTTTCTACTGGCATAATGTTTTGGATCAGAGTCCCTCCAAGGGAAAAAAATAGGAATACTGTTCATGGTGAAGCTGTTTCTGCCACTAGCAACACTTTTAACCTGTTTTCTGACCAGGTGCTCTAGTCAGCAATCTCTTTGCTATGCAGCAGAAGTGAGGCAGAAAAAATTCAAATCATTCTGAACTCTGGTCAGACAGCTGTTCGCTGTTGGCTATCTGGCCGTTTGAAACTCGTAATAAAACCCACACTGCCTTAGCAACGATTTCCCTTTTTAAATTCTTTTTACATTTGTGTGTGTTGGCTAGTGAAATGGTGTCTCTGCAATTGAGTCTGAAAAAGAAATAAAACACACACACAGTACAGGGAGCTGAAAGGAAGAGGGTAAACACAAATCATCAGAAATGACCAGGTGCACATGCTCGCTGGCCCATACACCATCATCACTTTCCATCCAACCAGTTTGTTATCACTGTAGCTGTAGGTTTCTCTACAAATATTTTGTTTGTGCTCACAATTTCTAGAGATTTAGAAAATTAGATTTCCTAGCAATTTCCAGTTCTCCCCTCCTAAGTGTAGTTTTACTTTTTAAGCCAACAAATAATTCATTATTTTTATCATTCCATACACCATATTCTGGGTGTTCCCAGTGGCTTAGCAGTAAAGAATCCCCCCTGCAATGAAGGAGACACAGGTTCAATCCCTGGGTTGGGAAGATCCCCTGGAGAAGGAAATGGCAACCCACTCCAGCATTCTTGCTTGGGAAATCCTATGGACAGAGAAGCCTGGCAGGACACAGTCCATGGGGTCAAAAAGAGTTGGACATGACTTAGCAACTAAACACCACCACCACCATATTCTAAGACTTAAAACATACAAGAAAACTAGGATGCTTCCAAAGAAACCTGAAGATTAAGACTCTTATCTTCAAACCATAGGCTGGCTACTTATTTGAACCAGGGTTTATCTTAATGCTAATTACTTATTAATATTCTATAATCCTTCATCTTGAATTTAGTATTAGCCAAGTTAAATATTCTCTCTCTCCCAAAGCAATTCTCTTACCCCACTGCATGTGAAAACCTCCATAAATGTTGCCACTAGAAGGGTACTGTTATATTCTGAGACACCTGCCCCGCCCTAGAAGAGAATGCAAACCCAAAGTTTAAAAATGTAAAGTATTCTAAACAAAGGGAGAAAAATCAAATCAATAAAATTAGAAATGAAAATGGAGAGATCACAACAGACAACACAGAAATACAAAGGATTATTAAGAGACTACTATCACAATTATAGGCTAATAAAATGGACAACTTGGAAGAAATGGACAAATTCTTAGAAAAGTACAACTTTCCAAAACTGAACCAGGAAGAAATAGAAAATCTTAACAGACTCATCACAAGAATGGAAATTGAAACTGTAATCAGAAATCTTCCAGCAAACAAAAGCTCAGATCCAGATGGCTTCACAGCTGAATTTTACCAAAAATTTAGAGTCAAATTCTTAGAAAAGTACAACTTTCCAAAACTGAACCAGGAAGAAATAGAAAATCTTAACAGACTCATCACAAACATGGAAATTGAAACTGTAATCAGAAATCTTCCAGCAAACAAAAGCCCAGGACCAGACGACTTCACAGCTGAATTCTGCAGAGGAAGGTAAATTTCCAAACTCATTCTATGAGGCTACCATCACCCTAATACCAAAACCAGACAAAGATGCCACAAAAAAGAAAACCACAGACCAATATCACTGATTAACATAGATGCAAAAATCCTTAACAAAATTCTAGCAAACAGAATCCAACAATATATTAAAAATATCATACATCATGACCAAGTGGGCTTTATTCCAGGAATGCAAGGATTCTTCAATATCCACAAATCAATCAATGTAATACACCACATTGACAAGTTGCAAAATAAAAACTATATGATTATCTCAATAGATGCAGAGAAAGCCTTTGACAACATTTAACATCCAATTATGATTAAAAAAAAAAAAAAAAACCCTCCAGAAAGCAGGAATAGAAGGAACATACATCAACATAATAAAAGCTATATAGGACAAATGTACAGCAAACATCATCCTCAATGGTGAAAAACTGAATGCATTCCCATAAAGTTAGGAACAAGACAAGGGTGCCCTCTCTCATCAATACTATTCAACATAGTTTTGGCCACAGCACTCAGAGCAGAAAAAGAAATAAAAGGAATCCAGATTGGAAAAGTAGTAAAACTCTCACTGTTTGCAGATGACATGACCTCTATATAGAAAACCCTAAAGATTCTACCAGGAAATTACTAGAGCTAATTAATGAATATAGTAAAGTTGCAGGACATAAAATTAATACACAGAAATCCCTTGCATTCCTATACACTAACAATGAGAAAAACAGAAAAAGAAATTAAGGAAACAATTCCATTCACCATTGCAATGAAAAGAATATAATACTTAGGAATAAATCTACCTAAAGAACAAAGGACCTATATATAGAAAACTATAAAACACTGGTGAAATAAATCAAAGAGAACACAAATAGATGGAGAAATATACCGTGTTCATGATCAGAAGAATCAATATAGTGAAAATGAGTATATTACCCAAAGCAATCTATAGATTCAATGCAATCCCTATCAAGCTACCAACTGTCTTTTTCACAGAACTAGAACAAATAATTTCACAATTTGTATGGAAATACAGAAAAAAAAAAAAAAACCTCGAATAACCAAAGCAATCTTGAGAAAGAAGAATGGAACTGCAGGAATCAACCTGCCTGACTTCAGACTATACTACAGTCATCAAGACAGTATGGAACTGGAACAAAGACAGAAATATAGATCAATGAAACAAAATAGAAAGCCCAGAGATAAATCCATGCACCTATGGACACCTTGAACTGTGGTGTTGGAGAAGACTCTTGAGAGTCCCTTGGACTACAAGGAGATCCAACCAGTCAATCTTAAGGGAGATCAGTCCTGGGTGTTCATTGGAAGGACAGATGCTGAATCTGAAACTTCAATACTTTGATCACCTGATTCAAAGAGCTGACTCATTTGAAAAGACCCTGATGCTGGGAAAGATTGAGGGCAGGAGGAGAAGGGGATGACAGAGGATGAGATGGCTGAAAGGCATCACCGACTTGATGGACATGAGTTTGGGTAAACTCCAGGAGTTGGTGATGGACAGGGAGGCCTGGCATGCTGTGGTTCATGGGGTAGCAAAAAGCCAGACAAGACTGACAGACTGAACTGAACTGAACTGATGGACATCTTATCTTCGACAAAGGAGCCAAGAATATACAATGGAGAAAAGGCAATCTCTTTAACAAGTGGTGCTGGGAAAACTGATCAACCACTGTAAAAGAATGAAACTAGAACACTTTCTAACACCATACACAAAAATAAACTCAAAATGGATTAAAGATCTAAATGTAAGACTAGAAACTATTAAACTTCTAGACAAAAACATAGGCAAAACACTCTACAACATAAATCACAGCAGGATCCTCTATGACCCACCTCCCAGATTGTTGGAAATAAAAGCAAAAATAAACAAATGAGACCTAATTAAACTTAAAAGCTTTTCACAACGAAGGAAACTATAAGCAAGGTGAGAAGACAGCCTTCAGAATGGGAGAAAGTAATAGCAAACGAAGCAACGGACAAACAATTAATCTCAAAAATATACAAGCAGCTTATGCAGCTCAATTCCAGAAAAATAAATTTCCCAATCAAAAAAATGGGCCAAAGAACTAAACACACATCTCTCCAAAGAAGACATACATATGGCTAACAAATACATGAAAAGATGCTCAACATCACTCGTTATCAGAAAAATGCAAATCAAAACCACAATGAGGTATCATTTCATGCCAGTCAGCATGGCTGCTAACCAAAAGTCTACAAGCAATAAATGCTGGAGAGGGTGTGGAGAAAAGAGAACCCTCTTACACTGTTGGTGCAAATGCAAACTAGTACTGCCACTATGGAGAACAGTATGGAGATTCCTTTGAGTTCATGAGTTCAGTCGTGCAGTCGTGTCCGACTCTTTGATACCCCATGAATCGCAGTACACCAGGCCTCCCTGTCCATCACCAACTCCCGGAGTTCACTCAGACTCACGTCCATTGGGTCCATGATGCCATCCAGCCATCTCATCCTCGGTCGTCCCTTTCTCCTCCTGCCCCCAATCCCTCCCAGTATCAGGGTCTTTTCCAATGAGTCAACTCTTCGCATAAGGTGCCCAAAGTACTGGAGCTTCAGTTTTAGCATCATTCCTTCCAAAGAAATCCCAGGGTTGATCTCCTTCAGAATGGACTGGTTGGATCTCCTTGCAGTCCAAGGGACTCTCAAGAGTCTTCTCCAACACCACACTTCAAAAGCATCAGTTCTTCTGCGCTCAGCCTTCTTCACAGTCCAACTCTCACATCCATACATGACCACAGGAAAAACCATAGCCTTGACTAGACGGACCTTAGTCGGCAAAGTAATGTCTCTGCTTTTGAATATACTATCTAGGTTGGTCATAACTTTTCTTCCAAGGAGTAAGCGCCTTTTAATTTCATGGCTGCAGTCACCATGTGCAGTGATTTTGGAGCCCAAAAAAACAAAGTCTGACACTGTTTCTACTGCTTCCCCATCTATTTCCCATGAAGTGATGGGGCCAGATGCCATGATCTTCGTTTTCTAATTGTTGAGCTTTAAGCCAACTTTTCCACTCTCCTCTTTCACTTTCAAAAACTGGAAATAGAACAGCCATATGACCCAGCAATCCCACTGCTGGGCATACACACTGAGCAAACCAGAATTGAAAGAGACATGTGTACCCCAATGTTCATCATAGCACTGTTTATAATAGCCAGGACATGGAAGCAACCTAGAGATCCATCAGCAGACAAATGGATAAGAAAGCTGTGGTACATATACAGAGTGAAGTATTACTTAGCCATTAAAAAGAATACATTTGAATCAGTTCTAATCAGGTGGATGAAACTGAAACCTATTATACAGAGTGATGTAAGCCAGAGAGAAAAGCAACAATACATTATATAAATGCATATATGTGGAATTTAGAAAGGTGGTAATGATAACCCCACATGTGAGACAGCAAAAGAAACACAGATGTGTATAGAACAGTCTTTTGGACTCTGTGGGAGAGGGCGAAGGTGGGATGATTTGGGAGAATGGTATTGAAACATGTATATTATTATATGCAAAAAGGATCACCAGTCCAGGTTCAATGAATGAGACAGGGTGCTGAGGGCTGGTGAACTGGGATGACCCAGAAGGATGGGATGGGGAGGGAGATGGGAGGGGGTTTCAGGATAAGGAACACATGTACACCCATGGCGGATCCATGTCAATGTATGGCAAAACCACTACAATATTGTAAAGTAATTAGCTTCCAATTAAAATAAATAAATGTATATTTAAAAAATAAATAAGTGTTGGAATGTCTTTGTATCTCATTTCTTCTAGAGACACCCTTGAGGAAATTGTATTTCTGATCTCAATTTTATGCCATGTAGACCTAGATATCCTGTTTCCCAGAGTAGAGAATCTTTAATCACAGGAAATAGTAAGATCACCATTAAACTTGAATCTGCACTGTCATCTGATCACTTTGGCCTTCTCATGCTGACCACTCAGTAAGCAAAGGGAGGAGTTACAATATTTGTAGGACTACAACCTTATTATTAGGTATTTGTGTATGTGAAAGTCACTCAGTCATGTCCAACTCTTTGTGATCCCATGGACTATAGTCAGTTCAGTTCAGTTGCTCAGTTGTGTCCAATCCTTTGTGATCCCATGAATCGCAGCACGCAGGCCTCCCTGTCCATCACCAACTCCCAGAGTTCACTCAGGCTTGCATCCATGGGCCTTAGAAAGCATCACTATGAACAAAGCTAGTGGAGGTAATGGAATTCCAGTTGAGCTATTTCAAATCCTGAAAGATGATGCTGTGAAAGTACTGCACTCAATATGCCAGCAAATTTGGAAAACTTAGCAGTGGCCACAGGACTGGAAAAGGTCAGTTTTCCTTCCAATCTCAAAGAAAGGCAATGCCAAAGAATGCTCAAACTACTGCACAACTGTACTCATCTCACATGTTAGTAAAGTAATGCTCAAAATTCTCCAAGCCAGGCTTCAACAATACGTGAACCGTGAACTTCCAGATGTTCAAGCTGGTTTTAGAAAAGGCAGAGGAACCAGAGATCAAATCGCCAACATCCATTGGATCATGGGAAAAGCAAGAGAGTTCCAGAAAAACATCTGTTTCTGCTATATTGACTATGGACTACAGAGTCCATGGAATTCTCCAGGCCAGAATATTGGAGTGGGTAGCCATTCCCTTCTCTGGGAGATCTTCCCAACCCAGGTATCAAATCCAGGTCTCCCACATTGCAGGCAGATTCTTTACCAACTGAGCCACCAGGGAAACCCAATATGCATTTACATACATATAATATGTATATACTGGGCTTCCTTGGTGGCTTAATGGTAAAGAATCCACCAGCCAATGCAAGAAACACACATTCAATCCCTGGGTTGACAAGATCCCCTGCAGTAGGAAATGGCAACCAACTCCAGTATTCTTGTCTGGGAAATTCCATGGACAGAGGAGTCTGGTGGGTTACAGTCCATGGGGTCACAAAGAGTTGTAAATGACTAGGCAATTATCACTTCACATCTATAGCATATGTATGCATGTTGCTGCTGCTGTTGGCAGCAGCATCCGACTCACTGTGACTCAATGGACTGTAGGCCTCCAGGCTCCTCTGTCCATAAAATGTGCCAAGCACTAGGTGATTATGCAATGGCCACCCACTCCAGTACTCTTGCCTGAGAATCCCATGGGTGGAGGAGACTGGCAGTCCACAGGGTCACTAAGAGTAGGACACAACTGAGTGACTTCATTTTCACTTTTCACTTTCATGCATTGGAGAAGGAAATGGCAACCCACTCCAGTGTTCTTGCCTGGAGAATCCCAGGGACGGGGGAGCCTGGTGGGCTGCCGTCTTTGGGGTCACACAGAGTCGGACACAATTGAAGTGACTTAGCAGCAGCAGGTGATTATGAATATATTTTCTGGGTAAATTACTGATATAGCATAAATTACTGAAGATTTTTAAATTAACATTATGGGTGTTTGTTTCATAAACCAAAGGGATTTATACTATGTATGTATACACATCAATATATAATTATATGTAGGTAGGTTTAGTTGTAACTCATGTCCAACACTTTTGACCCTATGGATTGTAGCCCACCAGGCTCTTCTGCCCATGGAATTTCCCAGACAAGAATAGTGGAGTGTGTTGCCATTTCCTTCTCCAGGGGATATTCCCAACCCAGGATTCAAGCCCAGGTCTCCAGCACTGCAGTCAACTCTTTAATTACTGAACCACTGAGAATAACTATATATGCTTATACATATATACACTTACTTAACTTTTCAAATGAAACATTTCTTCTAAAATGTAGTCCATATTTTTAATCAATATCATGCTATTAATGTTATATTTAAGTTATAAACACCAATATGTCCCCTTGGTTTATGGAACAAACACTCATGAAGATTACTTAAAATCACCAATAATGTATTCTGTACAATGATCTAGGAAATATATGCATAATAATCTAGATATATATTAGAATCAAAATATACAATAATATATTTGAAGAAGTCAAGCAGGCCATAGGAAGTATTATTATGAACAAAACTGGTGAAGGTGATGCAATTCCAACTGAGCTATTTCAGATACTAAAAGATGATACTGTTAAAGTGCTGAACTCAAAATGCCAGGAAATTTGGAAAATTTGGTAGTGGCCGCAGGACAAAAAAGGTCAGGTTTCATTCCAATCCCAAGAAGGGCAATGCCAAAGAATGTTCAAGCAACTGCACAATTGCTCTCACTTGGCAGGCTAGCAAGATTATCCTCAAAATCCTTCAAGCTAAGCTTCAGCAGTATGTGAACTGAGAACTTCCAGATGTACAGGCTCAATCTAGAAGAGGCAGAAGAACCAAAGATCAAATTGCCAATATCTGTTGGATAATGGAGAAAGCAAATGAATTCCAGAAAAGCTTCTGCTTCATTGACTATGCTAAAGCCTTTGACTGTGTGGATCCCAACAAACTGGAAAATTCTGAAAGAAATGGGAATACTAGCTCAGCTTACCTGCCTCCTGAGAAACCTGTATGCAGGTCAAGAAGCAATAGTTAAAACCAATTTGACTGTTTCAAAATTAGGAAAGGATTACATCAGGCTGTATATTGTCACACTGCTTATTTAACTTATATGCAGAGTACATTATGCGAAATGCCAGGCTTGCATAAGCACAAGCTGGAATAAAAATTCCCAGCAGAAATATCCATAACCTCAGATATTCAGATGACACCACACTAATGGTAGAGAGCAAATAGGAACTAAAGAGCTTCTTGATGATGGTGAAAGAGGAGAACGAAAAGCTGGCTTAAAACTTAACATTCAAAAAACAAAGATCAAGGCAACCAGTCCCATCACTTCAAGGCAAATAGAAGGGGGAAAAAAATGGAAACAGTGACAGACTTTATTTTCTTGGCTCCAAAATCACTGCAGATGGAGAAATTAAAAGATGCTTCCTCTTTGGAAGAAAACTATGACAAATGTAGACAGTGTTTTAAAGAGCAGAGACATCACTTTACTGAAAAATATATTTTACTCAAAGCTATAGTTTTCCAGTAGTCATGTATGGATGTGAGAATTGGACCATAAAGAAGGCTGAGCACCAAAGAATTGATGATTTCAAACTGTTGTACTGGAGAAGACTCTTGAAAGTTCCTTGGACTGGAAGGAGATCAAACCGGTCAATCCTAAAATAAATCGACCCTGAATATAACACTGGAAGGCTGATGCTAAGGCTGAAGCTCCAATACTTTGGCCACCTGATGTGAAGAGGCAACCACTGGAAAAGACTCGGATTCTGGGAAATGTCGAGGGCAGAGGATAAGAGGGTGACAGAGGATGGGATGGTTGGATGGCATCATTGAGTCTGTGGACATGACTTTGAGCAAGCTCCAGCAGATGGTGAAGCACAGAGAAGCCTGGCATGTTGCCGTCCACGAGTCACAAAGAGTCAGACTTGAGTGAACAATAATAAATTATTGGCATATAATGAGGCTAACAAAGGTAAAAAACATGTTCAGCAGCTGCAAAGTGAAGAGAGAGTGAAAAAGACTTTAGATGATATATAACAAAGTGAAAGATGAGGATGAATTTACTTGTTACAATATATCATACAATTGAAAAATAAAATGTAATATTCTAAATTTACAAAGATTTGTAAGGGATATCTTTATTAATCAATACCTCAATAAAATCATCATTTTCTGAGAAATCATTGTGTGGCATGAATAGATTTAATTGGACTACAGTCTATGGGGTCAAAAAGATTCGGACATAACTGAGCAACTGAGCAGACATGCATGTGCAACAGACATTGTAGAAACAACTTGTGATTTAGCCCATACATTTGTTGCACAACATTTTGCTAATAGATTTCTAGTAAAAGCAATTTGATTGACAGTAAGTTGGGAGGTAATTTATTTGAAAACTAACATACTCTCTTTTTTCTGTGTCTTATATGGATTATTTTCAAGAATTATGTGTCTGATTTTCAAGTTTTCATTTTTGGTTATGCTGTCACTTAATTGCTTTATAATTGAGGGAGCAAAATTTCCTCCTTTCATATGTTTAATATCCACTACTGTGGCAACAGAAAAGGAATGAAAATAATAAATACTCACTTGTATCAAATGTCAACTTGTAAAATAAAATAGGCCAACAATGTTAAGTTTATTTTTTTTCTGATTTTCTTAGGACTATTTCATTATTTATTCTGTAACATCCTTTCTACTACCCTTACTCAGTTGCTTGTATCAAATAGTTTTCATATTCTTGTATTCTATGCTCTTACAAATGAAACTGCCAATCTTGTGACAACTACAGAAAAGTATGAATAGATGTTGAGTGAGTATTTGAGTAAAGTGCAAATATTTTTGTTCATTATATCTATTTTTCACTTAGAAATCTGTCCTTATGACTCTGGTTTTCATTTGCATTAACACATTTTTTCCCAGAAGTGCCATCTGGACACACTATAGGTCAGAAATGAAAAGAGTTTCAGAGTCAGGTTGACTTCAAAGAAAGGGGTGAGCCTCAACTCATGACACCAATTTGCTGAAATATATTAGGCAAACTGATTAAATATTTCAAGTCTTCATTTTCTTATCTATAAATTTGAAAAATAAGAATTCTACTTTCTAAGGATCCTTAGGTGTCTGACACAAAGTAAGTATTCCACAGACATTACTTATCATTGTCCTGTTATTTTTCTTAAATGAAAAATTAATGAACTATAAATAAGCTCAATTGAAGAAATCTCAAAAAATGATGTCTCAGCTATCAATTTCTTGGACCATTGGTTTTGAAAATAAAGATTAAATCAGCCATACTCAACCCAAAATAAAAGTCATGTCTTTTTAGGTATGGTATATATTCCAGGACCTGAATTATACTTTATGAATTACAATGAATTTTAAAAGCAATATATGTCCCATGGATATAACAAGTAAGGGGATTTTTGATGTTTTCAATTTATGCATTTATTTGTTACTTATTTTTGTGAGTACAGAATAATTCTATGATTTCAAATATGAAGATTTAAGTATATATCCTCTAAGAATTCAAAAAGTTAATATTTGCAAGTATACAGCAATTAATCCATATTGAAAGTACATTATTTGTTCCAATAGATATGCCAGCTTTGATGCATTTTCAAATTTTCTACATATATATATTTGGGAATGAAACTGATTTATATTGTTAATTTTATTATTTTGTACTATTATATGCACATGAAAAAAGCATTCAAATATTTCATTTAAATAAAATAGGGCAAACAAAGTTTGACTTCTTCAGATGTATTTTGCCTAAAGGTTCTTGAAACGTTTATATGAACCCCTTAACATGTGGTAAGAGAAATAGTTAATTCATATTGTTAATACTGGAGTTACAAGAAATAAATATTCTCCAATTTAGAAACTTAATAAGTACTCATAATATACTCTTTCTTATGAATATTTGTGTATGCATCTATCTAACACTGTTCATTAAAACAACCAAGGACATATTCAGTTGAAAATCTCAAACTTAAAACAATAGAAATTTATCTCAATGAGATAAATATTCTCTTTATACATATGATAGTGTATGTGTGGTATGTGTGTGTGTATGTGTGTGTAGTTAATATTAAATCTAATTTTATCCCAGAAAACTGTAAATGAAAGAATATGTAACTGCTCTTGGTGAAAACTGAGGAAAATTTAGAATTTCCACTTAGACTTTTGTTTTTCATTTAAGAGTATTAAGCATTGTGCTAGGATCTAGGAATATAGAAGTGAGATATGTACATTACATACATATATATGTAATGAATATACATGTAAATGTGTATATATATATGTATATATGTCTTCTTTAAGGCACTAGTGAGCAATATATTCTTTGCAGCCAAAGATGGAGAAGCTCTATACAGTCAGCAAAAACAAGACCAAGAGCTGACTGGGGCTTGTTTCATAAACTCCTTCCCAAATTCAGACTGAAATTGAAGCAAGTGGGGAAAACCACTAGACCATTCAGGTATTCAAAAGCAGAGACATTACTTTGCCGACTAAGGTCCGTCTAGTCAAGGCTATGGTTTTTCCATTGGCCATGTATGGATGTGAGAGTTGGACTGTGAAGATGGCTGAGCGCCAAAGAATTGATGCTTTTGAACTGTGGTGTTGGAGAAGACTCTTGAGAGTCCCTTGGACTGCAAGGAGATCCAACCAGTCCATTCTGAAGGAGATCAACCCTGGGATTTCTTTGGAAAGAATGATGCTGAAGCTGAAACTCCAGTACTTTGGTCACCTCATTGAAGAGTTGACTCATTGGAAAAGACTCTGATGCTGGGAGGGATTGGGGGCAGGAGGAGAAGGGGACGACCGAGGATGAGATGGCTGAATGGCATCACGGACTCAATGGACATGAGTCTGAGTGCACTCCAGGAGTTGGTGATGGACAGAGAGGCCTGGAGTGCTGCGATTCACAGGGTCGCAAAGAGTCGGACACGACTGAGCGACTGAACTGAACTGATTCAGGTATAACCTAAATCAAATCCCTTATGATCATACAGTGGAATTGAGAAATAGATTTAAGGGACTAGATCTGATAGATAGAGTGCCTGATGACTATGGATGGAGGTTCATGGCATTGTACAAGAAACAGGAATCAAGACCATTCCCAAGAAAAAGAAATGTAAAAAAGCAAAATGGTTGTCTGAGGATGCCTAACAAATAACTGTGAAAAGAAAAGAAGTGAAAAGCAAAGGAGAAAAGGAAAGATATGCGCATTTGAATGCAGAGTTACAAAGAATAGCAAGGAAAGATAAGAAAGCCTTCCTCAGTGATCAATGCAAAGAAATAGAGAAAAACAATAGAATGAGAAACACGAGATCTCTTCAAGAAAATTAGAGATATCAAAGGAACATTTCATGCAAAGATGGGCTCAATAAAGGACAGAAATGGTATGGACCTAACAGAAGCAGAAGATATTAAGAAGAGGTGGCAAGAATACACAGAACAACTCTAAAAAAAAAAAAAAAAAGAGTTTCACAACCCAGATAAACACGATGGTGTGATCACTTACCTAGAGCCAGACATCCTGGAATGTGAAGTCAAGTGAACACTGATGTGAACATCACTATGAACAAAGCTGGTGGAGGTGATGGAATTCCAGTTGACCTATTTCAAATCCTGAAAGATGATGCTGTGAAAGTGCTGCACTCAATATGCCAGCAAATTTGGAAAACTCAGCAGTGGCCACAGGACTGCAAAAGGTCAGTTTTCACTCCAATCCCAAAGAAAAGCAATGCCAAAGAATGCTTAAACTACCACACATCGCACTTATCTCACACATTAGTAAAGTAATGCTTAAAATTCTCCAAACGTGAGAAATTCAGAAAAATGTGAACCATGAAATCCCAGATGTTCAAGCTGGTTTTAGAAAAGGCAGAGGAACCAGAGATCAAATTGTCAACATCTGCTGGATAATTGAAAAAGCAAGAGAGTTCCAGAAAAACATCTATTTATGCTTTATTGACTGTGCCAAAGCCTTTGACTGTGTGAATCACAACAAACTGTGGAAAATTCTGAAAGAAATGAGAATATCAGACCACCTGACCTGGATCTTGAGAAACCTATATGCAGGTCAGGAAGCAACAGTTAGAACTGGACACGGAACAAGAGACTGGTTCCAAATAGGAAAAGGAGTATGTCAAGGCTATATATTGTCACCTTGCTTATTTAACTTGTATGCAGGGTACATCATGAGAAACGCTGGGCTGGAAGAAGCACAAGCTGGAATCAAGATTGTTGGGAGAAATATCAATAACCTCAGATATGCAGATGACACCACCCTTATGGCAGAAAGTGAAGAGAAACTAAAAAGCCTCTTGTTGAAAGTGAAAGAGGAGAGTGAAAAAGTTGGCTTAAAGCTCAACATTCAGAACACTAAGATCATGGCATCTGGTCCCACCACTTCATGGCAAATAGATGGGGAAACCGTGGACACAGTGGCTGACTTTATTTTTTGGGCTCCAAAATCACTGCAGATGGTGATTGCAACCATGAAATTAAAAGACACTTACTCCTTGGAAGGAAAGTTATGACCAACCCCGATAGTATATTCAAAAGCAGAGACATTACTTTGACAACAAAGGTCTAGTCACGGCTATGATTTTTCCAGGGGTCACATATGTAAGAGTTGGATTGTGAACAAATCTGAGTGCTGAAGAATTGATGCGTTTGAACTGTGATGTTGGAGAAGACTCTTGAGACTCCCTTGGACTGCACAGAGGTCCAACCAGTGCATCCTAAAGATTAGTCCTGGGTGTTTATTGGAAGGACTGATGTTGAAGCTAAACTCCAATACCTTGGCCACCTAATGTAAAGAGCTGACTCGTTTGAAAAAACCCTGATGCTGGGAAAGATTGAGGGCAGAAGGAGAAGGGGATTACGGAGTGTGAGATGGCTGGATGGCATCACCAACTCGATAGGCATGGGTTTGAGTGGTCTCTGGGTGTTGGTGATGGACAGGGAGGCCTGGCATCCTGTGGTTCATGGGGTTTCAAAGAGTCGGACACAACTGAGTGACTGAAATTAACTGAACTGAACTGAGAGATATATATGTAATGAGGGTAATAATGGCACAGAACATTTTTAATATATACTGATGTGTATAACATTTTTAATATATACTGATGTGTAGGCATTGAGGGAGAGGAGCGGAAGAGAAAGAGACAGCATGGCAATTTCTACAACTATGAACTGTTTAGAAGAGAAGTTCAAACGTGTGAATTCATTTCTTCTGTGTAATTTTTGGCACCTGTGAGAATTTTGTAGTCACTCTATTGTCCTACTGATTTTTTTAAGATGGTGGTAAATTTTTGTGTTTACTGACTTCTCCTCTTCTTACTTTTGTTCTATTTTCTACCATTCCATTTTTGCTGACTCACTAGCTGTGGCTAATACAGTGAGATGCTATTCATGTCATCTTATATTGGGTGTGAAGCAATTTAATAAGAGCTGATGTTGATGGTGCAATGAAAGTGTAGATTGACATACTATTTCCAGTTTTTACAGAGGTAATTCATCCATAGCAAAGTGTGTTTGAAATTGCCACCTCATCACTGATCACACTGAGTGTTAGGAATGGAGAAAGAATGTAATTGTCTGTTGTGCTTTCTGACCAGCATGGCACAGCTCTGCTATCAGCAGACAAAAAAGACAGGGTTTTCTAGCAATTAATGAAAATCAAAGCCCTTCGTGAAAGCAGTAGTTTACATTTCTATCACTAAAGAATAATACTGGCCTACTTACTCTGTGCCAAGGGCTATCCTGGTGGCTCAGTGTTAACAATCTGCCTGCAATGCAGAAGATGTTGTTCGATCCTTAGGTCAGGAGGATCCCCTGGAGAAGAAAACGAAAACCCACTCCAGTATTCTTGCCTGGTAAATCCCATGGTCAGAGGAGACTGGCAGGATACAGTCAATGGAGTCACAAGAGTCAGACATGACTAAGTAACTAAACAACATTCTGTGCCAGGTATTGTTCTAGAAGCAAGAAGCAAATACACCTCTGAGCAGAAAAAATCTTGTATTTTGCCCTAATGTTCATAACCTAACATATTCATAAACTTTATTTTGGGGAGTCATTAAGAAAAGTCTAACTATAAATCTTTTGATAAACTGCAAATAATTTGTTCCAAGGGTATAATCATATGTAGAAGATTATAAAAAAAAAATTTGGCATATATATATCCTTCAAAAGAGGAAACACATTCAGAAAGCCTAAGATGTTATTCTCAAATGTAGTCCAATAAATTGTCATCTGTCATGATAAAATTATCTGAGAAAATGCTCCAGCCATCTCTCCTTCTTATTGATTAGAAATATATACTAACAGATTAAAGTTTTTCAGATTTTCTCAGTGCATAAAGTACTACATGTGACTGAATCCCATGTTTTTCAAACTGAATTTTTTATAAAAATTGTTTTTCACTGATAATTTATCTTATGGAATTAATATTTCATAGAATAGCTTTTGAGGCACCTTGGTTTAGTTAGTATATCTATATAGGTTCATATAAACCTTCAAAATAAGATCATACACTCCTGCTAAGGTAAAGATATTTTTACTGTAGGAAAAATTGGGCATTATTGGGCATTATAATTCTTAATTATAATCTATATTCATGTTTCTTCCTTATAAATAGTCATCCTCATCTGTAACCCTTTCACTTTTCACTTTCATGCATTGGAGAAGACAATGGCAACCCACTCCAGTGTTGTTGCCTGGAGAATCCCAGGGATGGGGGAGCCTGGTGGGCTGCCGTCTTTGGGGTCGCACGGAGTCGGATATGACTGAAGTGACATAGCAGCAGCATCAGTATCATGAATGCAACAGGTCATCAAAAATGCAAGTCATAAAGGAATCAAAGATGTATTCAACTGCATGATAAATTTTATTAAAAATTAACATTACTCAAAATGTCACTAAAATTCTCCTTTTCATGGAGTTTTTTAAATATTTTAGTTTAGAATAAAAACAGGAATAAAACTGACCATGTCTATCCCATATGGCATGTATATTGAGACAAAAGTACTGTAAGTTTGCAAGAACCTAACTCTAGGGACCTAATAGGGAACACTAGGGAGCTTCACTTTATAATACCCAGCTGTCCTTATTTCTAACACTGGAAGCAAGTTTGGTAGAACCATAAACTTACTTTTAGGGCTAATACTAAATTCCAAGCCTGAATGTTGGAGGAAAAAAAAAAAGAAATTGAGGTGTTTATTTATGATGAATAAAAATGATATTTTCAGAAAGAATCTGAGCTCTTCAGATGGATTCTGTGAATGTGTTATTGCCATTTATAACCATGACATTAAGCTTTTCATAGATTACAGAAGGATTTAATGGTTAGGAATAATAAATAACTTGAGACAATCCACCTAGAACGGCCTTCACCATCTTATTCTGTAGGTCACTTGAAGAACTGTCAAGAAAGCAACCTCTTAGAGGAGAATTAGTTTTGATTAAGCTAATGTTTTCTCTTAACTATTTTTCTTAACTTCAGAGAAGATGTTAATTTATATCAATTGACTAGGGTGTTCTGTAACAAGGTCATCCATACTCAAAAATAGATTAACTTTTAACCTGTTTCAAGGATGAAGCATTTTAAAAATTCCAAGCCACTTTTTATATCAGCAGAATTTTAAAAATGAGTTAGAGAGAAGCAAAACAGGTTATGAGATATGGAGACTAGGTACAATTCTTGTATCTTAATAAACAGTAAAATACAAATAGAAAAATACAAAAAAAAAAAACAAAAACCCAGAAAATTGTTTCAGCTAGTAAAGCTCTTTATTTTTTGAGTGACAAAGAGGAAAAGAATAAACTGTGCATCCTTATGTAGCTTATACACCAAATGTAATAACTTGGTAATATTTGTTAATGCTGATTATTATAAAATAAAACTAAGAAAGGAAGCTAAGAAGTAATTACAAGGTAAATTTTGTTAATAATTCATGCTATTTTTATTCATTAAATTGAGAAATAACCATTTGAATAGACATCTGTAGACATTTTAGACAAAATGTAGGAATGATAACAGAATAATTATATCCTTCACTTCCCACTCCCACTGAAAGAAATAATTAAAAGAGAGAGAGAGAAAATGTGCATCAAGATGTAAAAAAAGAGGACTTCCTTGCTGGTCCAGTGATTAAGAATTCACCTGACAATGCAGAGGACACAGGTCTGATCCCTGCTCCAGGAAGATTCCACATGTCACAGGATGACTAAGCCTGTGTGTCACAACTACTGAAACCCATGTGTTTTAGAGCCATGCTCTGCGACAAGAGAAGCCACTGCAATGAGAAGCTTGAGCACCGCAACTGGAGAGTACCCTCACCTCAGTAAAACTAGGGAAAGCCTGCGAGCAGCAACAAATACCCAGCCTAGGCAAAGTTAATGAAGTAATTTTTTTCTTCTTTTTATAAATTTATTTAGTTTTAAGTTTATTTATATTTTAATTGAAGGACAATTGCTTTACAGAATTTTTTTGTTTTCTGTCAAACATCAACATGAATCAGCCATAGGTGTACATATGCCCCTCCCTCTTGAACCTCTCTCCCATCTCCCTCCCCACCCCACTCATCTAGGTTGATACAGAGTCCCTGTTTGAGCTCCCTAAGACATATAGCAAATTCCTATTGGCTATTTAAGGTAGGAAAAAAAAAAAACTTTGGATAGGTGCTATTGGTGTACTTGATACAATTTCAAAGCTACAAGCTTGATAGAAGCAGTGAGAATCTATCTCACCCCTCTCTCACTTCATCTGATCCCCTTTCCCTCTACCATCCAAAAAAACGAAAACAGTGTTTCAGGATATAAAGATTGGGGAGATCTTTTAAAAACTCTCTCTGACCTTCCCAACTAAAAGGAGACAGATGAAAGTAAGGAGTCTGGGGTCTCATCTCCTCCCACTGGTTAAAGAAGGATTTTAGGGGCCTAAAATTCCCTCTGAGGCCAGGAGCGGCAGCTGAGAGGAACCACCCATGCCCGAGGCCAGGGCCGGCGGCCGGGAGGAGCAACCTGAGGAGTGGTGGCTGGGCAGGCACAGGAGGGCCTAGAGGAGTTATCCTATGTTGAAGGTCAGGAACGGTGGTGGTAAGGAGATACTCCTTGTCCAAGGTAAGATGCAGCAGCTGTGCTTGCTGGAGCAGCCGTGAGGAGATACCCCACGCCCAACGTAAGAGAAACCCAAGTAAGATGGTAGGTGTTGCAAGAGGGCATCAGAGGACAGACACACTGAAACCATACTCACAGAAAACTAGTCAATCTAATCACACTAGGACCACACCCTTGTCTGACTCAATGAAACCAAGCCATGCCTGCAGGGCAACCCAAGATGGGAGGGTCATGGTGGAGAGGTCTGACAGAATGTGGTCCACTGAAGAAGGGAATGGCAAGCCACTTCAGTATTCTTGCCTTGAGAACCCCATGAACAGTATGAAAAGGCAAAATGATAGGATACCAAAAGAGAAACTCCCCAGGTCATTAGGTGCCCAATATGCTACTGGAGATCAGTGGAGAAATAAC
>SJXQ01003392.1:230412-252590 GCA_006408695.1 Aepyceros melampus
GTGAAGCTCCAGTACTTTGGCCACCTCATGTGAAGAGTTGACTCATTGGAAAAGACCCTGATGCTAGGAGGGATTGGGGGCAGGAGGAAAAGGGGACGACCGAGGATGAGATGGCTGGATGGCATCACGGTCTCAATGGACGTGAGTCTGGGTGAACTCCGGGAGTTGGTGATGGACAGGGAGGCCTGGCGTGCTGCGATTCATGGGGTCGCAAAGAGTCGGACACAACTGAGCGACTGAATGGGAACGAACGAACGGAAGATTCCCTCCTACTGTATAAAGTCATACCAGTTGAATTTAGCCATGGCAACTTCATATGACTCCATGAAGAGTAAAGAAAAACCTCAACAAGAAAAAGCTTCAGGATTTATGATAGAACTTAAGTATCATGTTCTGTGAGTTTCACAAAGATGATTTCCTTTCTAAAAAGGGCCCCCAAGACATTCATGGTTATCTATAAATTCAACTCTTTTTGTTCATTGGGCCCATACTACATTTTTGAACTAGAAATTTACCAAGTAGTTTTTATATTTTGACCTCCATCCCTTGAAGTCCTCTAGGTGAAATGTGGTCAGGAACGTCAACCAGCAATGAAAAACACTCTCAGTCCTTAAATACAGATATAAGCCAATGCAGTGCAGGTATTGCCCACATCTGTGTATAAATAAATGAATAGCATCAAAGCTTAGAACTTTCTACCAATCAAACCATCTTCCTGAAGATCCAAGGAAAGTGGAAGATGCCGTGATCTGCAACAGGTTTACTGCTGAAAATATGAAGTAAAACATCCACCTAATCTAGGCAAAATTCCAAAGAAAAGTCTATCCATAAAATGTATACAGCAAAAAAAAAAAAAAAATTTTTTTTCTAAGATTAAGAAATATTGTAAAGGTAAATAACATAATTATAGAGTTAAAACTATAATGTTAACTGTGAAGAACAGCAGATACTGATAAAATTTTTAAAAAGAGAATACTAAGTTACCCATAAAGGAAGTTGGAAAATTTTCCTAACAAAAAAAACAATAGAGAAGTCTTTTGATTTTTCAATGAGAGATAAAACAAAAACATGAAGCTATACCAACTGTGTGGTTGGTTTTAATACTATCAGTTGACAGAAAACAAATTTATTAAAGGAAGTTACAGAGATGATGTGTTTTCTTAGATAACACAAATGATCAATACAAACTCAGTATAGAAGTTCCAGAGCAAAGAGAAATAAATTATAGCTTAAGCAATACAAATGTAGCCAAAGAAAGGAAGTAAAATATTGTCCTACTAATGGCACCCCACTCCAGTCCTCTTGCCTGGAAAATCCTATGGACAGAGGAGCTTGGTGGGCTGCAGTCCATGGGGTCGCTGAGAGTCGAATATGACTGAGCGACTTCACTTTCACTTTTCACTTTCATGCATTGGAGAAGGAAATGGCAACCCGCTCCAGTGTTCTTGCCTGGAGAATCCCGGGGATGGGGGAGCCTGGTGGGCTCACAAAGTCAGACACGACTGAAGTGACTTAGCAGCATATCGTCCCAAACTTGACAATAAGTTATGCGTTCAAAATTAATTTTAAGAGAAACATTCCTGAAAATGGATACTCTTGTATAATTCTATATTGTCTCTGCCATGGGGGAGGAAACTCAGCCATACATATATACATACATACATTTTAAATGTGCTTTCTAAACTGTCATTTCTATTTCTATGAAATGAATCTAAGAACAGACTCATAAATATGGAAAAGGACTTAGGTTCATCTTTGTTCAATTGAAGATGGGGTCGCTGAGAGTCGAATATGACTGAGCGACTTCACTTTCACTTTTCACTTTCATGCATTGGAGAAGGAAATGGCAACCCGCTCCAGTGTTCTTGCCTGGAGAATCCCGGGGATGGGGGAGCCTGGTGGGCTCACAAAGTCAGACACGACTGAAGTGACTTAGCAGCATATCGTCCCAAACTTGACAATAATTATGCGTTCAAAATTAATTTTAAGAGAAACATTCCTGAAAATGGATACTCTTGTATAATTCTATATTGTCTCTGCCATGGGGGAGGAAACTCAGCCATACATATATACATACATACATTTTAAATGTGCTTTCTAAACTGTCATTTCTATTTCTATGAAATGAATCTAAGAACAGACTCATAAATATGGAAAAGGACTTAGGTTCATCTTTGTTCAATTGAAGCCTATTGCAATTACTTTTAGAGACTGAACAATAAAATTATATCTGCATAAATAATATTATATACTTATTCAATAATTTCAAAGTATTATGTTAGGTGAAAATATCAAATACAAGCTGGATGATAGTATCAACTACTATTATAGCTATTTTACAGTAATATATCTAAATAAATAATAAAATATACTATTGACTAAATATTCTCCTGATATTTAAATTAAGGAAGATTTCAATTTTCACATTATGCTTTCTGTATTGTCATGTTTTCTGCCAGATGCATCAGTAATCTTATGGAATCATAAAAACTATGTTATTTGTACTAATAAATAGGACTCTAGATGTGTCACTTTGAAGTTTTCAAGGATAGTTTATCAAATAAAATAAATCTATAGAACTCCAGGAAAGAAAATACTGTTATCCATAAAGAAATAAAAATCTAAGCAACATTATTGATTTTTCTGCAGAACCAACTGTACTTTTTTTAAATAGCCACAAACTGCTGAAAATAAATTTGTGATTCCAAAGCAGTCTGAATATAGCCATAGAAATTCTCATATCTGTGTGATCTCAGAACATGTGTCAACTATGTAACCCTCTTTAATAAACTTGTTAGTTATTAAATGAGTTTTAACCCAGTCACACATGTAGTCTAATTATAGTTTAAATGTGGTTACAAAACCAATTAGAATCTGCCATGTAAGAAAAATTCAAATAGCATAATTTATGACTCCATTTAAAATTTAAAAAGTCAAGTAGATGTGTGAAAACCTGGAAACATATCTCAATAAAAGCATTAAAATTTCTTGTAAAATATTTTCTTTGATAGACACTTAGCTTAATAAAGATAAAAGAATCTCTGAAAGGACCTCCTAAGTCATCAACAGAATCAAAAGAAATGTGCCATCTCTTCAAGATCTTTGCAGAGGACAGTATAATAGTAAAGCAAGGTCATATAATAGAATTATAAAGGAAAAAATACTTAAAATGAGTAAAATCAAAAATTTTTTAATATATGTATTTGAAAATTAAAATAGGTTCATAATAGAAAAATAGACATGGATGTGAATAATATATATATATATAATAAATATATCTATTAAAATCAGAAGAGAGACTCTCACACATTAGGCTGTAAAGACAATAGTAATTCTATTGCATCTTTCTTAATAAGGGGCACTCCTAAATCATCTACGAAACACTACACACATGATAGAGCTAAAAGAAAAATAATAATTACACCACAACCATTGGCTATATCTTTATATATGAGTAGAACATTTATAAATTATAATAGAAAAAGACTAATCCACAAGAATACCGAAAGATATGAGGAATCTAGACACACTTGACAGCTATGATGTCTGAAATTGCTATGATATCATAAAGAGACTTTCAAAAATTCAACATAGGTAAGAAAATACTACATATAGTAAAGAGGTAAAGTCCTCCAAATTCACTTGTAAACCCAAAGTAATCAGTAAAAGGCTACTATGAATTTAACTTATTTTAAAATTTGGCTAAGACATTTGGGGAGAAGACAATGGCACCCCACTCCAGTACTCTTGCCTGGAAAATCCCATGGAAGGAGGAGCCTGGTAGGCTACAGTCCCTGCAGTTGCTAAGGGTCGGACCGACCGAACACCTTCGTTTTCACTTTTCACTTTCATGCATTGGAGAAGGAAATGTCAACCCACTCCAGTGTTCTTGCCTGGAGAATCCCAGGGACGGGGAAGCTTGGTGGGCTGCCATTTATGGGGTCACACAGAGTTGGACACGACTGAAGTGACTAAGGAGCAGCAGCAGCAAGACATTTGGGTGATGGTACCAAAATAGGAATTGCTAGCACTCACCCCCAACCCCGAAACATCAACTTGAAGAAGTCTCTGTGCATGAAAAAAATCTTCACAAAAGCCCACGATTCCAAGTGAGAGCTGATGGCACGTGAGTAAAGCACAGTAATAAGACACATCAAGATAGAAGATTGATTCACAGTATCCCCATCTTTTGCTCGCCAACCGCTAGCAGCCCAGCATGGAGACACCCTCCCTACGATGAGCACTCAACTTCGCTTTGAATTCCAGATCTGACCCGTCCATCCCAACACCAGGCTGACACATGCAGTCTTAGGCAGCTCCCAGCGGGCTACTGTGACTTCAGTCTGCTGAGTAACCATGGGTGCTGGATCCAATGGCCCCAGTAGCTCCCAATGGGCACCCGTCTCACCCCAGTGTGCCTACTGTTTCAGTGGCTCCAGGAAGCCCCTGAAGCTTCATGCACCTTCCTTGGTTTCAAGGCCCTAGAAGGCCCAGTGACTACCCCTCAGGCAGCTCTCATGGCTCCAGGTGGCTTTGAAATGACCTATGAAACCACACATTCGATTTACTCATACCAGCAGGCTCCCATGGCCACTGGTGGCTCCTGTGGCACTGGGCTCTTAGTGGGCCCTTTTCTTTATCCCTCTCACTAAGTTGACACTTGATGTTATATATTAAATAAACATATGAAGACTCTGAAAGCTAGATAAGTAGAAAGACCAATGAGGGACTTCAAAGTCAAAGGAAGAACACAGTGGTGAGTTAGAAAGAAAACTTTTATACAACAACCACTTTACTCCATGCAAATTCCCAAGAAAAATATATGGCTCCATCCCCATGCATTCTAAGAGGACAAGTAAAGATACTGTACTTCTACCCTTGCCCAGCTGAAAAGAGGTAGCCAATATCCTCTCCAGTCCCTGCAAAAGTGGTAGCAGAGAAGACTAGGGAGAGAGCTGAGACTTTCATTCCCATCAGGCAGTAATAAGCCCTCTCTCTTGGGGGGTCAATGAAGACTGTGTGTGATATCTGACTTCAACCTTCATCTAGCAGTAATGAGTTCTCTTCCCTTTCCCCAGTGGTATCAGGGAGATCTTGTGGATAATAAAGACTTTTACCACCATCAAGCAGTGATGAAGTCCCACCTCTCATGTGTCAACTGAGTTCACATGAGAAGCAGTAAGTAGGCATACATGCCTTTCCCAAGCAAGGTGGTATAATGGAGAAACAGTGGAGAGCAAAATAACCAAATGACTCAGGAATAATGAGAATCTCCTTGTGTATTAGCAGCAAAGTGGGGAAACTGGAATCCATCTCCTTCTGGCAGTAAAGAGGTGGTAACTCCCTTTCTTGCCAAAGTGGTCTCAGAAAAAGCCAACTAAAACAAATGGTTTAAGTAAGAGCCAGTCTTATAATACTGAGAATGTCCAGGTTTCATTTGAAAGTCACTTATCATGCTAAGTACCAGAAAGATATCAAACTGAATGAAAAAAAAAAGGCAGTCAAGATATCAATGCTAAGATGAGAGAAATGTTTTAATTAGCTAAATGAGATTTTAAAGCAGCTATTTTAAAATGCTTCAACAAGCAACTAGAAGCATGCTTCAAACACATGAAAAATAGTCTTAGCAAAATATAAACTATTAGTAAATAAATACAAAGCACAACCAATGGAAATTTTACAACTGAAAAAAACACAAATTCTAGTAATTAGAATGTCTGCCACAACTATGTTATGAATCTGAAGATTCATCATAGAAAATATGTGAGTTCTCCCAAATGGATATATGGATTTTATATAGTTCCTATGAAAATTCAAACATGATATTTTCAGATATAAAAGGGTAATTTTAAAATTTATATAGAAAGCAAAGAAACTATAATTGCTAAAACAATTTTCCAAAAGAAGATTGAAGGGAGAGGAATCTGTCTACATGGTTTCAAGACATTTATATAGCTACACTAATCATGATGATGTGATACTGGCAGATAAATTAATGGAAGAGAACCCAGAAATAAACCCCCAAAATATGCCAACAATAAAGATGTTGGCAAGTGCAATTAAATATCATTATCATTAGCCACTAGGGAATTGCAGATTTAAACTACAATCTATAATGCCTATCAGAATAAATAAAATTAAAAAATAGTGAAAACACCAAAAGATGATAAGGGTGTAGACAAACTAAATCATTCATATACTGTTAGTAGAAATGTAAAATCATACAGTCATTTTGAATAACAAGTGGTTTCTTAAAAACCAAAGGATATGAAAGTCTCTCAGTCATGTCCAAATCTGTGACCTCATTAACTATACAGTACATGGAATTCTCCAGGCCAGAATACTGGAGTGGGTAGCCTTTCCTTTTTCCAGAGGATCTTCACAACCCAGGGATGGAACCCAGGTCTACATGCTATTATTAATACCATTCAGCAAAGAGCCTCTTGAAAAAGGTGAAAGAGGAGAGTGAAAAAGCTGGCTTAAAACCCAACATTCAAAAAACTGAGATCATGGCATCTGGTCCCATCGCTTCATGGCAAATAGATGGGGAAAAGTGGAAAGAGTGACAGATTTTATTTTCTTGGTCTCCAAAATCACTGCAGACAGTGACTGAAGCCATGAAATTAAAGGATGCTTGCTCCTTGGAAGGAAAGCTATGACAAACCTAAACAGCATATTAAAAAACAGAGATATCACCTTGTCAACAAAATTCCATGTAGTCAAAGCTATGATTTTTCCAGTAGTCATGCTATGGATGTGAGAGTTGGACCATAAAGAAGCTAAACACTGAATATTTAATTCTTTCAAACTGTGGTGCTGAAGAGGATTCTTGAGAGTCCCTTCGACTACCAGATCAAACCAGTCAATCCTAAAGGAAATCAACCCTGAACATTCACTGGACGGACTGCTGCTGAAACTGAAGCTCTAATACTTTGACCATCTGATATCTAAAGCCAACTCATTGGAAAAGACGCTGATGCTGGAGAAGACTGAGGGCAGGAGGAGAAGGAGGAGGCAGAGGATTGAGATGGTTAGATAACATTACTAACTCAATGGACATGAATTTGAGCAAACTCAGAGGCTTCCCAGGTGGCTCAGTTGTAAAGAATCTGCTTGTCAATGCAAGAGACTCGGGTTGGATCCCTGGGATAGGAAGATCCTCTGGAGAAAGAAATGGTAACCCATTCCAGTATTCTTGCCTGGAAAATGGCATGGACAGAGGAGTCTGGTGGGCTATAGTCCATGGGGTGCAAAGAGTCATATGTGACTAAGCACGCATACACCCCAGAAGACAGTGAAGGACAGGAAAGCCTGGCATGCTGAAGTCAATCCATGGGGTCTCAAAGAGTTGGACACAACTTAGCAACTGAGCAACAAACCACTCAGCAATGTGCTTCTGAGGATTTATCTCATAGAAATGAAAATTTATGAACTCGTTTTCACTATGCATGAATGTGTAAAGCAGCTTATTTGTAGTAGCCAAAACCTGGAAACAACTCAGATGCACTTAATGGTTAAACAAACCATTTCAACAGGTTAATAATTACATTATCATATGTAAAATAAATAGCCAATGGGAATTTGCTGTATGGCTTAGGAAACTCAAACAGGGACTCTGTATCAAGCTAGAGGGGTAGGATGGGGAGAGAGATGGGAGGGAGGCTCTAAAGGGAGGGAACATATGTATACCTATGGCTGATTCACATTGAGTTTTGACAGAAAACAACAAAATTCTATAAAGCAATTATTCTTCAATAAAAAATAAATTAAAAAAACAAAAGCAAAACTGGTAAATCCATATCATGGATTACTACACAGAAATACAAAATGAACTAACCACTGATGCACACAATAACTTGAATAAATCTCCAGAACCTCATGCAGAGTGAAGAAAAAGTCAATTGCATAAGATTACATACTTTGTCACTCCATTTGTAGAATACTTCTGAAATGAAGTAATTATAGATAGTGAGGAGGAGCTAAAAAGCCTCTTGTTGAAAGTGAGAGAGGAGAGTGAAAAAGTTGGCTTAAAGGTCAACATTCAGAAAACGAAGATCATGGCATCTGGCCCCATCACTTCATGGGAAATAGATGGGAAACAGTAGAAACAGTGTCAGACTTTGTTTTTTTCACTGCAGATGGTGACTGCAGCCATGAAATTAAAAGGCGCTTACTCCTTGGAAGAAAAGTGATGACCAACCTAGATTGTATATTCAAAAGCAGAGACATTACTTTGCTGACTAAGGTCCGTCTAGTCAAGGCTATGGTTTTTCCTGTGGTCATGTATGGATGTGAGAGTTGGACTGTGAAGAAGGCTGAGTGCAGAAGAATTGATGCTTTTGAACTGTGGTGTTGGAGAAGACTCCTGAGAGTCCCTTGGACTGCAAGGAGATCCAACCAGTCCATTCTGAGGGAGATCAACCCTGGGATTTCTTTGGAAGGAATGATGCTAAAGCTAAGCTCCAGTACTTAGGCCACCTTATGCGAAGAGTTGACTCATTGGAAAAGACCCTGATGCTGGGAGGGATTGGGGGCAGGAGGAGAAAGGGACGACCGAGGATGAGATGGCTGGATGGCATCATGGACTCAATGGACGTGAGTCTGAGTGAACTCCGGGAGTTGGTGATGGACAGGGAGGCCTGGCGTACTGCGATTCATGGGGTCGCAAAGAGTCGGACACGACTGTGCGACTGAACTGAACTGAATAGATACTAAGAATAAAGCAGCAGTTTGGGGGAGGTTACAGCAGAGTGTATTTGGAAGGGAAGTAGGCATGGTTACAAAAGGTAACAGGAATTATGGTGGTGTTGGAAATACACATCATGTCAATATTCTGGATGTGAGGTTGTACTAGAAGTTTGCAAGATATTGCCACTGGGGAAAAACTGAGTAAAAGTTACATTGGGTATCTCTGATTGCTTCTTAAAACTGTGAGTAAATTTATACTTATTTCAAAATAAAAAATTCAATTGAATATAAATAAAAATTTATGTTAGAAATGCTAACAAAAACCTGAAATAATAAATAGAAATGCAAACCCACTTTATATAAAGTTATACCATAAAAAATTACCCAAAAAAATCTGTAAAATGTGAAAAATTTTGCTGTAAATAATAATTGATAATAGAAAAAGCAAACCTAAGAAAAAATTGCAGAAGAAATTTATAACTTAAATAAACCTAGAAAAATATTTCACCTCAATCTAATTATGATTAGATTATCTAAGTATGGCTTTTGACAAAATACTTTTTTGTCTCCCAAATTAACATATTTTAAAGTTGATCCTCAGTGACAGGGAGTGTATGGCAAATTCCTTAGAAGCAGATATATTCTTTTCTCAAGCTCTTTTCTGAAAGCAACTTATCAATTTGTATCAAGATTTTTCAAAACAATTGCTACCATTTCTCCAGTAATTCTGTAAGAATCTATCTTTAAATAGCAGTAAAATCACTGAAGACATGGAACAACAGATTGGTTCCAAATAGGAAAAGGAGTATGTCAAGGCTGTATATTGTCACCCTGTTTATTTAACTTATATGCAGAGTACATCATGAGAAATGCTGGGCTGGAAGAAGCACAAGCTGGAATCAAGATTGCCAGGAGAAATATCAATAACCTCAGATATGCAGATGACACCACCCTTATGGCAGAAAGTGAAGAGGAACTAAAAAGCCTCTTGATGAAAGTAAAAGAGGAGAGTGAAAAAGTAGGCTTAAAACTCAACATTCAGAACACTAAGATCATGGCATCTGGTCCCATCACTTCGTGGGAAATAGATGGAGAAACAGTGTCAGACTATTTTTTTGGGCTCCAAAATCACTGTAGATGGTGATTGCAGCCATGAAATTAAAAGAAGCTTACTCCTTGGAAGGAAATTTATGACCAACTTAGACAGCATATTCAAAAGCAGAGAAATTACTTTGCCAACAAAGATCTATCTAGTCAAGGCTATGATTTTTCCTGTGGTCATGTATGGATGTTAGAGTTGGACTGTGAAGAGAGCTGAGTGCTGAAGAATTGATGCTTTTGAACTGTGATACTGGTGAAGACTCTTGAGAGTCCCTTGGACTGCAAGGAGATCCAAACAGTCCATTCTAAAGGAGATCAGTGCTGAGTGTTCATTGTAAGGACTGATGCTGAGCTTAAACTCCAATACTTTGGCCACCTCATGAGAAGAGTTGACTCATTGGAAAAGACCCTGATGCTGAGAGGGACTGGAGGCGGAGGGAGAAGGGGAGGACAGAGGATGAGATGGCTGGATGGCTGGAGTTTGAGTAAACTCCGCGAGTTGGTGATGGACAGGGAGGGCTGGCATGCTGCAATTCATGGGGTAGCAAAGAATCAGACACAACTGAGAGACTGATCTGAACTGAACTGAAGGCCTTGGAATTTTTACTGAATGGTTTGACTTTGGTTTTATAATCTATAAAATGAATATGAAAATCTATCTGTGTCTTTCCAAGGACAAAATAATTTAAAAGCTCTTGATTAAATTCAGAGTACCACAGGGCAGGAAGATAGATGTAAGAGAAAGGCAATGATATCTACTGAGTTAAGACAAATATACAAGGATAAGCTGCATTTTCCATCATCCATCAACAGGATAAAATGTAAATGTCATTATAAGAAATGGTCACAGTATGTCTCATACTAAATCTTCTCTTCTTCAGTAAAGGACCAAAATCTCTACAAAGAATTCAGATCCAAATTATTGAGTGGCTTTTTTGAAGTTTTGCCAACTAGACTTTTAAAAAATAGAAGTCTCAGAGAATATTGACATCAATTATAACACAACACCACTTTCACAAAAAGGACTATAGAGGCAGTGACAGCAGTGAGACACAGTAGTTGCATAAGATGTGTTTATTTCAAATTCCCTATAGAAAGAATGGCTCTAACTGAACGTTTATGGGGATGAAATAACTACCTTCCACTTTCATAACACTTTCTGCATTTAGAATTTTTTCTTATGCATTACCTACATTTCTTACCTGTGTTTATACATTCTGTAACCAGGTGCAAGTCTTACCTCTTACATCTAATTTATTAATTGTATAATTATGGAAAGATTCAGAGAAACCGATTGTTTTGATGTTAATCACATGGCTAATAAGAAACGGAACCAAGATTTTAGTCTAGGTCTTAAAACTTGAAGAATTGTTCACATACCTCACTTCATATTTACTTAAACGTCCTGATATTTCTCTTCCCTGACATTTTATTTTAGAAAATTTTGTTATCATCTATTCTGCCATATTGTCTTTTCTCCATTTCTTTTCTGCTTATAGAAGATTCCAATTACTCATACTTTAATTGATGCTTTCAAACTGGGTCCTGGAGAAGACTCTTGAGAGTCCCTTGGACTACAAGGAGATACAATCAGTCAATCCCAAAGGAAATCAATCCTGAATATTCATTGGAAGGACTGTTGTAGAAGCTGAAGCTCCATTACTTTGACATATGATGTGAAGAGCCAGGTGGCTTCCCTTGTAGCTTAGTCAGTAAAGAATCTGCCTGCAATACAGGAGACCTGGGTTCGATTCCTGAGTCAGGAAGATCCCCTGGCAACCCACTACAATATTCTTGCTTGGAGAATCCCTTGAACAGAGGAACCTGGAGGGCTATAGTCCATAGGAACATAAGAGTTGGATACAACTTAGCAATTAAACCACCACCACCGTGAAGAGGCAACTCATTGAAAAAGACTCTGATGCCAGAAAGATTGAAGGCAAAAAGAGAAGGGGGTGGAATAGGATGAGATGCTTAGTTAGCATACTGACTCAATGGACATGATTTTGAGCAAACTCTGGGAGATAGTGAAGGACAGAGGAGGTTGGCATGCTATGGTCCATGGGGTCCCTAAGCGTTGGACATGATTTAATCCAAATAACAATAACAACTGTCTAAAAATGTTCCATATGAGGTTGAGAATTTATTTTCCTCATTTTTTATCATTTTTTTTCCCATGGTAAAGAAAAAGGATAAAAAGAGACTTGAGTAATTGTTCTGGATTTTGTACATACTTAGGAGCTCTGTATCTCTGAGTCTTACACTCTTTAACATACAAAATAGTGATAAAAACCATAATTAGCTATTGTGAAGAACAAAGTAATATGTGAAAGTTATTTTAAAGTGTATATGAATCAGTTTATATGTTTTGAAATGTTTACCACAATAAGGTTAGTAAGACATCTGTCACTTCACATAGTTGCCATGTGTGCACGTTGTGTGTGTGTGTGATGAGGATTTCGAGACCTACTGTCAGTAATTTTCAAGTACATAATATAGCATTGCTAACTATAGTGACCATGCTATATATAATACATACATAGATCTATATACATAGATCTCCATAACTTAATTCATCTTCTGGTTGGACATCGTACCCTTTGGACCAACATCTCCCCAGCCCTCCCCACCCTACAGCCACTGGCAACTACCATTCTGCCCTCCATTTCTATGAATTCAGCATTTTAAGATTTTACACATACTAATAAATCTTTACTGATAAAGAAAATAAATATTCTTTGTTGGAGAAACTTGTTCAGTGAAATTTAACTTATACTTTCTTTATTGAAAATAGTAGGTCTCTTAATGGGAATAATTAGATCAGCATCAAAGCACTTCATACTTATAAATATATCGTATTTCTCCATGTGTAGTTATTCTTTAATTTCGGTACAAAGCTGAATGTAATTTGAAATAATAATATGTGCTCTAATCTGAGTTCAGTGATGGTTGATAAAAACTAGAAACAGAAACTTTGTCTTTCGTAATTTCCCTTTAGTCTGCTGCTACTGATGCCAAGGCGCTTCAGTCATGTCCAACTCTGTGAGACCCCATAGACGGCAGCCCACCAGGCTCCCCCGTCCCTGGGATTCTCCAGGCAAGAATACTGGAGTGGGTTGCCATTTCCTTCTCCAATGCATGAAAGAGAAAAGTGAAAGTGAAGTCACTCAGTCATGTCTGACTCTTCGCAACCCCATGGACTGCAGCCTACCAGGCTCCTCTGTCCATGGGGTTTTCCAGGCAAGAGTACTGGAGTGGGGTGCCTACTCTGCTCTGCTTGCATTTTTGTTGGCACAAAGATACATATGAAATGCATCACAAAAGGTATGTGATCCATATTGTGACATTTAAAATGCTTTATGAATCATTAATTAAAATAAACATCAAGCAACACATCTTTACTCTAGCTTTCTTGTTCATTTTCTTTTCAGTGTTTTCCTTTAAATATATATATATATATGAATAAATAAAAATCATTTATAATATTTACATTTATATATATTCAAAAATTAAAGAAGACATGCCATATTTTAAAAGCCTTTTAGTAATGTGTATTGACAAATCACAGTAGTATTTTTATGAAAAATATCCAGGAAATGCTTACTTTAAGTATAGCATTGTGCTGTGCTTATAACATTTTGAAGGAACTTCAGCTATCATTTATATTCATTTTAAAGGTAAACTGTTCCGTTTCAAAAATTTGACAGGACAGCTAAGCTATTATTGGTTGTAAATTACTTGTACCCCTTTCCTTCTTATTCCGATAAGCTAATGTCAAAATAAGTAAAAACAGCATTAGCAATTAATGCTAATAATTGGCTCCTAGAATTGGTGACAAAGAAACATTGTAATTTTTGTAGAGCCAATTTCAGAAGAAAATCTGATGTACTTTCACTGGTATGGATTCACTGAGAGAGTGGCCAACATACTGCCTTATCTTTAAATACAAATATACTGTATTGGTGTGAATGGCACTGAAACATGTATACTATCATGTAAGAAACGAATAGCCAGTCTATGTTTAATACAGGATACAGGATGCTTGGGACTGGTGCACGGGGATGATCCAGAGAGTTGACATAGGGTGGGAGGTGGGGGGGTGGTTCAGGATTGGAAACTCATGTACACCCGAGACAGATTCATGTCAACGTATGGCAAAACCAATACAGTATTGTAAAGTAAAATAAAGTAAAAATAAAAACTAAAAAAATAAAATAAAATAAGTAAATACAATAGTAGTAATAATATTAGATGCTTCCCAAGGTTCCACTGGATCATTGAAAAAGCAATAGAGTTCCAGAAAAACATCTAATTCTGCTTTATTGACTATGTCAAAGCCTTTGACTCTGTAGATCACAAAAAACTGTGGAAAATTCCAAAAGAGATGGGAATACCAGACCACCTGACCTGCCTCTTGAGAAACCTATATGCAGGTCAGGAAGCAACAGTTAGAACTGGACATGGAACAGACTGGTTCCAAAGAGGAAAAGGAGTATGCCAAGGCTGTATATTGTCACCCTGCTTATTTAACTTATATGCAGAGTATATCATGAAAAACGCTGGACTGGAACAAACACAAGCTGGAATCCAGATTGCCAGGAGAAATATCAATAATCTCAGATATGCAGATGACACCACCCTTATGGCAGAAAGTGAAGAGGAACTAAAAAGCCTCTTGATGAAAGTGAAAGAGGAGAGTGAAAAAGTTGGCTAAAGCTCAACATTCAGAACACTAAGATCATGGCATCTGGTCCCATCACTTCATGGGAAATAGATGGGAAACAGTGGAAACAGTGTCAGACTTTATTTTGGGGGGCTCCAAAATCACTGCAGATGGTGACTGCAACCATGAAATTAAAAGACACTTACTCCTTGGAAGGAAATTTATGACCAACCTAGATAGCATATGCAAAAGCAGAGACATTACTTTGCCAACAAAGGTCTGTCTAGTCAAGGCTATGGTTTTTCCAGTCGTCATGTATGGATGTGAGAGTTGGACTGTGAGGAGAGCTGAGTGCCGAAGAATTGATGCTTTTGAACTGTGGTATTGGAGAAGACTCTTGAGAGTCCTTTGGACTGCAAGGAGATCCAACCAGTCCATCCTAAAGGAGATCAGTCCTGGGTGTTCATTGTAAGGACTGATGCTTAAGCTTAAACTCCAATACTTTGGCCACCTCATGCAAAGAGTTGACTCATTGGAAAAGACTCTGATGCTGGGAGGGATTGAGGGCAGGAGGAGAAGGGGACAACTGAGTATGAGATGGATGGATGGCATCACTGACTCGATGGATATGAGTTTGAGTAAACTCCAGGAGTTGGTGATGGACAGGGAGGCCTGGCGTGCTGTGATTCATGGGATCACAGAGAGTCGGACACGACTGAGCAACTGAACTGAACTGAAGGTTCTAGATACTTTGCATTAAAATTATTTCAGGGAATAAGTGCCATCTTCTGAATTCACATGGCAAACCCCTAAAAACTAGAATTTTCTGATTGTTCAGAGATTTAAAATATATTTTCCTAAGCTAATGGTATTAATTATAGTCATTAGTAGACTTGAAGGTAGACAAAAATGTGTATTGTTTTCATTCCTGCATAAGAGATTTTCCTCCATTAACGATTCTTCTGTGCTTTAGAGTCTTAATAATCTTGAAATAAATTGGAAGTTAGATATTTTATAAGAATAAATAAGAAAGTCAGATCAATTTCTGGTACTACATCATTTATGCATATATTTTGTGAAGTTATTCTATGTCTTCACACATCATTTTCCTTAGACCCAGCATCTTCTGCGTAAGTTAAGGATATATTTGTATGTAGCTGTTGCTTGCCTATTTAAAAAAATGGATAAACTGTCATGAGCTCCAAAATGAACTGGTACGACCTGCAATTTATTTCACCTGAAAGAGAACAGTCTACTATCTTACCATCACCTGGTTGAGAACAAACAATAGAACTGATAGAATAATAGAACAATTCTCTTGGTACAGGTGGAAAAAGCTATGTAGTTCAGTTCAGCTCAGTCGTGTCTGACTCGTGGCAACCCCATAGACTTCAGCAAGCCAGGCCTCCCTGTCCATCAGCAACTCCCTGAGTTTATTCAAACTCATTCCTTTGAATTGGTGATGCCATGCAACCATCTCATCCTCTGTAGTCCTCTTCTCCTCCCACCTTCAAATCTTTCCCAGCATCACGGTCTTTTCAGTGAGGCAGTTCTTTGCATCATGTGGCCAAAGCATTGGAACTTCACCTTCAGCATCAGTCTTTCCAATGAATATTCAGGAAGGATTTCCTTTAGGATGGACTGGTTGGATCTCCTTGCAGTCCAAGGGACTCTCAAGAGTCTTCTCCAAAACCACAGTACAAAGGCGTCAATTCTTCAGTGCTCGGCTTTCTTTATAGTCCAACTTTCACATCCATACATGACTACTGGAAAACCATACCTTAGACTAGAAAGACCTTTGTTGACAAAGTAATGTTTTGGCTTTTTAATAAGCTGTCTAGGTTGGTCATAACTTTTCTTCCAAGGAGGAAGTATCTTGTAATTTCCTGGCTGCAGTCACCATCTGCAGTGATTTTGGAGCCCCCCAAAATAAAGTATGTCACTGTTTCCATTGTTTCCCCATCTATTTCCCATGAGGTGTTGGTACAAGATGCCATGATCTTAGTTGTCTGAATGTTGAGTTTTAAGCCAGCTTTTTAACTCTCCTCTTTCACTTTCATCAAGAAGCTCTTTGGTTCTTCTTGGCTTTGTGCCATAAGGGTCAAGCCATCTGAATATCTGAGGTTAATGGTCTTTCTCCCAGCAATTTTGATTCCAGCTTGTGCTTCTTCCAGCCCAGTGTTTCTCATGATGAACTCTGCGTATACAGAGGGTACAGTAGGGTGACAATATACAGCCTTGGCGTACTCCTTTTCCTATTTGGAACCAGTCTGTTGTTCCATGTCCAGTTCTAACTGTTGCTTCCTGACCTGCATACAGGTTTCTCAAGAGGCAGGTCAGGTGGTCTGGTATTCCCATCTCTTTCAGAATTTTCCACAGTTTGTTGTGATCCACACAGTCAAAGGCTTTGGCATAGTCAATAAAGCAGATATATATGTTTTTCTGGAACTCTCATGCTTTTTCGATAATCCAACAGATGCTGGCAATTTGATCTCTGGCTTCTCTGCAATTCAGAATTTTCCACAGTTTGTTGTGATCCACACAGTCAAAGGCTTTGGCATAGTCAATAAAGCAGATATATATGTTTTTCTGGAACTCTCATGCTTTTTCGATAATCCAACAGATGCTGGCAATTTGATCTCTGGCTTCTCTGCATTTTTTAAATCCATCTTGAACATCTGGAAGTTCAGGATTCATGTAATGTTGAAGCTTGTCTTAGAGAATTTGGAGCATTACTTTTCTGGAGTGTGAATCGAGTGCAATTGTGCAGTAGTTTGAGCATTCTCTGACATTGCCTTTCTTTGGTATTGGAATGAAAACTGACCTTTTCCAGTCCTGTGGCCACTGCTGAGTTTTCCAAATTTGCCGGCGTATTGAAAGCAGCATTTTCACGACCTCATCTTTTAGGATTTGAAACAGCTCAACTGGAACTCCATCACCTCTACTAGCTTTGTTCATAGTGATGCTTCCTAAGTCCCATTTGACTTCTCAAACCAGGATGTCTGGCTGTAGGTCAGTGATGACAACATCATGGTTATCTGGGTCATGAAGATATTTTTTTGTATAGTTCTCCTGTATATTCTTGCCACCTCTTCTTATTATCTTCTGCTTCTGTTAGATCCTTACCATTTCTGTCCTTTATTGTGCCATCTTTGCATGAAATGTTCCCTTGGTATCTCTATTTTTCTTGAAGAGATCTCTAGTCTTTCCCATTGTATTGTTTTCCCTCATTTCTTTTAATTGATCACTGAGGAAGGTGTTCATATCTTTCCTTGCTATTCTTTGGAACTCTGCACTCAAATGTGTATATCTTTCCTTTTATCCTTTGCATTTTGTTTCTCTTTTCATAGCTGTTTTCATATTGAGACCTACTCAATAACCATTTTGCCTTTTAACATTTCTTTTTCTTGGGAATGATCTTTATCACTGCTTCCTGTATGAGGTAAGCCTTTTAAGGCCACCCAAGGAGGATGGATCATGGTGCAGAGTTCTGACAAAATGTGGTCCACTGGAGGAGGGAATGACAAACCACTTTAGTGTCCTTGCTCAAGAACCCTATAAACGGTATCAAAAGGCAAAAAGATAGGATACTGAAAGATGAACTCCCCAGGTCAGTGGGTGCTCAATATGCTACTGGAGATCAGTGGAGAAATAACTCCAGAAAAAATGAAGAGATGGAGCTAAAGCAAAAACAACAACCAGTTGTGGATGTTACTGGTGATGGAAGTAATGTCTGATGCTGTAAAAAGCAATATTTTATGGGAGCCTGGAATGTTACATCCATGAATCAAGGCAAATTACAAGTAACCAAACAAGAGATTGTAAGAGTGAACATCGACCTTTTAGGAATCAGCGAACTAAAATGGACTGGAATGGGTGAATTTAACTCGGGTGACCATTATATGTACTGTTGTGGGCAAGAATCTCCTAGAAGAAATGGGGTAGCCATTATAGTCAACAAAAGAGTCTGAAATGCAGTACTTGGACGCAATCTCAAAAATGACAGAATGACCTCTCTTTGTTTCCAAGGCAGACCATTCAATATCACAGTAATCCAAGTCTATGCCTTGACTAGTAATGCTAAAGAAACTGAAGTTGAACTATGCTATGAAGACCTACAAGACCTTCTAGAACTAATACCCCCTCCCCCCAAAAAAGATGTCCTTTTCATTATAGGTGGCTGGAATGCAAAAGTAGGAAATCAAGAAATACCTGGAGTAACAGGCAAATTTTGCCTTGGAGTACAGAAAGAAGCAGGGAAAAGGCTAATAGAGTTTTGCCAAGAGAATGCACTAGTCATAGCAAACACACTGGTCATAGCAAACACCCTCTTCTAACAACACAAGAGAAGACTCAACACATGGGCATCACCAGATGGTCGATACCAAAATCAGATTGGTTATATTCTTTGCAGCCAAAGATAGAGACGCTCTATACAGTTAGAAAAAAACAAGACTGGGAGCTGACTGTGGTTCAGATCATGAACTCCTTATTGCCAAATTCAGACTTATATTGAAGAAAGTAGGGAAAATCAGTAATCCATTCAGGTATGACCTAAACCAAATCCCTTAGATTTTGGGGTTATAGATTCAAGGGATTATTGTTAGAGTGCCTGAAGAAATATGGACGGGGGTTCATGACATTGTACAGGAGGCAGTGATCAAGACCATCCTCAAGAAAAAGAAATGTAAAAAGGTAAAAGCTATATAAACTCCATGCAATAGTAAGCATGTGCTACTGATCATTAGAGGCCTTTCCTGATAGCTCAGTTGGTAAAAAATCCACCTGCAGTGCAGGAAACCCTGGTTTGATTCCTGGGTTGGGAAGATCCCTTGGAGAAGGGATAGGCTACCCACTCCTGTATTCTTGGGTTTCTCTTGTGGCTCAGCTTGTGAAGAATCCATCCACAATGCGGGAAAACGCCCCGGGTTGCGAAGATCCCCTGGAGAAGGGATAAGGCTACTCATTCTAGTATTCTGGCCTGGAGAATTCCATGGACTATATATGGTACAGAGAGTCAGATACAACTGAGCAACTTTCACTTTCACTTTCTTTCGCTGATCATTAGGGCAGAGGTACATTGCTTTAGCTATTGCTCAAAGACATCCCATGGGAAGCGGTTACATTCTCATTTTTTAAATTAAAAATATTAAAGTCCATTCAGAGTAATCAGGTACATTGTGCACATTACTCAGCACACAAGGGAACAATGAAAGTTCAAACACAAACCTACTGATTCATCAAATTGATGTTAAGGTCTCCAATATGAACAAGTGATTAGGTGTAGTTGGTATAAATTGCTGAGAAATATCTTAGGAAAGATGATTTAACACCTGATACAGAAGAATGAGGGATTGAGAGAAATTCAAATCATGGGACCTTCTGGAGTAATCAGTGCCAGCTGAGCTAACAGTGCCAGCTGAGCTAACGACACACCTGATGAACTCATTCCAGGATAGTCTCTTTCTGTCTCTCGCTGACACTACCTCTCTTTTTCCTTAACTATATATTTGATTTGGCTGCTCCAAGTGATTTTAGAAATATTACTGTGGAATACACTCCATTATTTTTATGTATCCTGACCAGGGTCATAAAACCTCCACTGAGAGCTCCCTTGGGCTCATGTGTGTGTGTGCTCAGTCACTTCAGTCATGTCCAACTCTTTGCCATCAAATGGACTGTAGCACACCAGGCTCCTCTGTCCATGGGATTCTCCAGGTGAGAAGACTGGAGTAGGTTGCCATGTCCTCCTCCAAGGGATCTTCCTGACCTAGGGAATCTGTATCTCTTATGTCTCCAGCATTGGCAGACAGGTTCTTTACCACTAGGGCCACCTGAGAAGCCCACTTGGGCTCATAATGACCCATATTCCTCTTGAAGCCTATACAACAAGGCCACAGTAGTGTCATGAAGGATCATGGATTTGATCTCCCTTGTTTTGGTTGACCCTGCCTGCTCAGTCACTTAGTCACGTCAAGCTCTTTGCAATCCCATGGACACTAGCCCACTAAGTTCCTCTGTCTATGGAATTTCTAGGCAAGAATACTGGAATACATTGCCGTTCCCTTCTCCAAGGGATCTCCCTGACCCAGGGATTGAACCCATGTCTCTTACCTCTTCTACACTGGCAGGCAGGTTAACACTAGTACCACCTGACCCTGATTTCCCTTAAATCTGCTGAGCATCACCCTTACCAACTTTAAATTTACTACCTATTTCACAAGATTGTTGCAAGAAGTTTTAAAGATAATATTGATGAAACAAATAGCTCAGAAGCTATGTTTAATAAAATGTTCATGAAGCTTTCATATTTAATAAAGCTTTCTCCTATTTGTCTACAATTCTTTCCAACGATTGACATTTCTTTGAGCCATACTTCAGGACAACCCAAAAACACTAGAATATTTGCTGAAAGATCTCTTGCCCCGGTGACAACACGTCAATTTTTTATTATGTACAATGTGCTCATTTTATTCATATTCTCTGTCTTTAGTAGACCTATAGGCACATTAAAATCATTGACTCCTTTCCTTTAGAATTAATTGGAATGTTTTTCATCGTGTCTTTCAGTGTTATAATATAAATAACTTTATAGTACAGGCCCACATCCTCCACTTTTTTAGGCCCACCATGTCCAGAGAATGAAGGGGGCTCAAAAATGGTTTACCCTCATTTTCCAAAGCTCATTTTCAAAAACCATGATTTTAAGCATGCATTGAAATTATGTATTTCATTTCTTATTAGATAATGACCTTTTTGTCCTCCTTTCTTCTCCAGCATCCATTCTGGTAGAAGAAGAATGAAGGGGGCTCAAAAATGGTTTACCCTCATTTTCCAAAGCTCATTTTCAAAAACCATGATTTTAAGCATGCATTGAAATTATGTATTTCATTTCTTATTAGATAATGACCTTTTTGTCCTCCTTTCTTCTCCAGCATCCATTCTGGTAGAAGAAATCTTATCTTGTCCTGTGCTTTTACAGTTAAAGTGGATGGATTCAGTACAGATTGTCCAAGTCATTTTATCTTTACTTACAAAGGAAGCCTACTGGGTGATGGAGCAATGCTTTATAACACTAGCAGTGCACTTCATTTGTAGTTATTAAACACTCAGCAGGCTTCCCACCACACTGACATTTGTTCCTCAGTCAAGGCTCCTGTTTGACATGGTCCCACTGTGTAAGGTCCCATTTACTGAAAATGAGAATTCAGCTTGGATAATTAATAAATGTCATGATGCTTTCAAACAAATGCATAACTTGTTATATGAGAAACAAAATGTACAATCCAAGGACAAACAACAGGAACCCTCTAAGTTTGGCTTATTAAAGTTTATAAAAGCTTAAAGGGTCATCAGGCCCTGTCTTTTTCTGAGGACAAGAAGCCACTCTGAAAAATCCCTAATGGATGGCAAGATGGTATGAATTTGGGCTAGCATACCAAAGAACATGAACTTGCAGGTTACTAGAGTACACATTTTACACTGATAAAAACCTCTACCTCTGACTTACTGATAAAAACATGTGCCTTTGGTCATGTTACGCAACCTCTATAATTATCTATTCTTACATCTGTAAAATGGGTATAGAAATGCATTCAGTCTTTCCCAAAATGTAGCTAGAAAACCAATGGTGGAGCAAGAGCTTATTTTAGGAGACATGTTAAAAAATTTTTCTAGAGTTGAGCTGCATAAGCTGCTTGTATATTTTTGAGATTAGTTGTCAGTA